>CM055960.1:32053601-32119835 GCA_029490685.1 Schizonepeta tenuifolia
ATCTCGTTATGTAGTGTGGTGCATCCGAATATGTGAAGTGGTGCATATGAGCTGACCCTTAAAAAATTGGAAAAAAAAGTCAACGAGTTGACCGGGTTGACCCGAGTTTGACCCGCTTTGACCAGGCCAAATCTTGACCATTCATCACCCATAGATCTATGGTGGAGATCTATTCTCATTTTTTAGGATAATATTTATTCTCATATGATCTCTCTACTATATATATAGGCAATCCACAAAAATACCCACTTTGACAATGCCAAAATGAAAAATACCCACCCCTTTGAAAACTAATGAATTTTACCCATTAACTTTTCAAATTGGCTATTGTGACATTTTGAAATGTCTTAACACTATTAACTTTAATTTTATATTGAAAAGGGGGAAAAATATGATTAGTTAGCCAAAAAATATGTAATTTATACCAAAAATGTTATATTTGTTAAAACTATTTATTTTGCCTCTCTATACCATGTATTTTTATATTATGTATTTTGCTACGCGATCCACGCTTTCAAAATGGTATCAGAGCCCTAGATTTATTTAGGAATTATATTTAATTTATTATTTTATAACTGATATTTCTAACGGAGGAGACATCCAAGAAAACATGAATCCGGATACATGTCTGAGATGCGAGTGCTACAGGAATTATCTCAAATATTTCGAGATGGATAAACAGGATTTACAGGAGGCTTTAGCCTACTGGGAGGAACGCTTAAATCAAAGCGTTGGAAGCAGGGATGACGGAGATATTATCTATAGTCATCAAAATAAAGAAAAAAGACTATGACGCCTCTATGTTAATGCTTATCTTACAGAAGCATTGACAACACTGATGAACTAGAAACATCAATTTCATAATTGATGGCTCAACAATTTCAGAAGGACAAGGGAATAGCCAATGTTCCCGACTTCCGAGATATTGCCCCAAATTCCTCAAAAATATCAAAGGATCTAAGGAAAATACAAAAGACGGTACAACATTATGGCAATGGCCTCTATGGAGTACCTCGAGATCTATACAAGATATCAAAAGTGTAGGATGAAATCAAAAATATCCTCACCGATATCCAGACTCGAATCGAAAAACTGGAGCAGCAACCCCGTTCCGGTCGACTAAGAAGGAATCATTTTATCAATGAACCCACCTATCCAACAACGGTGGAAGAAGTGAAGAAGGATCGACGAAGTGAAGCTATTGCAAGAATGCTTCGAGGTAAATAACTATGAATCACCCCGAAAGATTCAATCTTGAAGATCTACAGGAGTTGGCAGAATCCTTTGCCAACCTAGAGGTGATTGATCTGAAGATGAATCAGCACGACCATCAGTTAGTTGCAGCTCAGGGACAACATGGACCACAGATGGCAATCCCAGGGAGGCAACAAACTCACTAAGAGCATATGAGAGATGCTCGTGACTATCATGCCGGAGCAAGATTTGATCTAGTTACACCAGATGATGCCCACATGACGATCAGAAGAACAAGAAGAAGACAACCTAGACTG
The DNA here is from genome assembly GCA_029490685.1 of Schizonepeta tenuifolia. NCBI lineage: Eukaryota > Viridiplantae > Streptophyta > Magnoliopsida > Lamiales > Lamiaceae > Schizonepeta > Schizonepeta tenuifolia. The sequence goes on from CM055960.1 coordinate 32,055,113, forward strand.
CAGGATACACCATTTGGAAAGGTTACCTTGGATCATATTCATCCATACGGAGTAATGCTCGATATCGATGAAGAATGCTCGATATCGATGAAGTCAACTTTATAGATCGAGAATCTGTAATTGATGAATGGGCTTCAGCCATGAGGCTCGCAGCACCAACGCTCGATCTTGACAAAGATGAATTTATTAAAATCCTTGAGACAAGTCTCGCAGGAGTGGTGAAGATAGCATGAGAAGGTATTCTGATGGAAACCAAACCTCTATGCTTCGCCGACATCAATTCCTTCTCCGAAATGATTAAGAATATGGCGATGCTTATCAAAAACCATTTCCTTGGAGAAGGATATTTTGAAGGATACGATGAAGAGAAAAAGAAGAAGTACTTGATGGCTTTGTATAATTTGAGACTTGCAGTCTTGAATCAACAAACATTCAACAAGTTTCTGCAGCTCTTCACCCTTTATCAGCACCAATCAAAAGCTGATGAAAGAATCACAATGAAAATTTTCTTCCTGAAATTTCCAAGTCCATGGAAGGAGATGTTAATCCGAGATTACAAACAAGGAGATCTCGATAACGTCGCCAAAAGAATGTCATATGTACATCAAAAGCTCTCAGAGTGGTGCCAGCAAGCTACGACTTTGAGAAACGTGAAGAAACTGAGGAAGATCAACAAAGCAACTTCTCTAGGATGTGATGACAATGATCTACCATCGATCATTGGTGGTGAACCACCAAGGCTGAAAAGAAGTAAAAAAATATAGATTTCAGCCCTACTACAAAGGTGGAAAACCAAGAAGAAGTTCTTGGAAATCAAGAACAATGTGGACACGTCAGAAGGCAATATTCTACAAATCTGGCCAAAGAAGTGGTCCAAATAAGTTTTCATCCCGAGGATCTAATCCAAATAGATCTCAAGGAAGAATACCAGCCAAGAAGACTTTTAGACGAACTCAAACAAAACTTAATGAAAGTTTTAAAGATTGCAACTATTGGACGTGCGGTGCAAAGGGACGTATTTCAACAAATTGTTACGAGAATGAAAGAAGAGGCATTCGGAGGTTCGAGTCAACACCAGACGTCGAAAATGTGTTCTACTTTCAGGAACTGATACAAGTATATCAGTTCGAGGATATACCAGCAGACGAGAGTATATACGAACAAGAAGAAATCTTCAGTGAAGAAGATTTTGAGTGGTCGGATGGAACATCACAATCTGAATCCGACTGATTCTGAGATTATTCATCAAGAGCGCGAAGATAGGACCGGATTTTCAAGCCAGACCCTTATCTCGCCCAATATGATGGATAAAATTATGAAGAAAAGCCTGAATATACAAAAATATCAAGGCTTTACAACAGAAAATTTAGACCAAGTTTTGAGAAACTTCAGTTTAAGGAGTAGGAGGCAACATACCGTCTATGACATTACTAGACGATAAATGTCTCTTCCATCGAGCTAACTGGAAACCAAGTGGAGATGCAGTTATTCCAGCCTGCGATATCAGGGTAGATCTGGCAAAAATGAAGCCAGAAATTGCTGAGAAGATGAACTGGATTCACATTGGAGCAATCCAGTTGGTGCTCAAATCTACTCTATTTCTAGAAGTGGATGCACCAATCGATATCGCAATATGCGATAGACAAGTCAGAAGTCTAAAAGATTCTGTTATGGAGACAATTGCAGGGAATCTTTGTGTTGGGCAAGTGTTTGGGATTATATATCCAAACATTGCATATACTCTTAACGACTCTAGTTTCAGCAAGGCTTTGACTCTATATCAGGATTTCAAGCGTAAGGATCTATTGGAAGATGGAAACAGACCTTACTCTATTACATATCAGGTGTCATATGCGCTTTCCAACTCACATCACACTGAGTTATTTCTGGGAAAACAATTTATTGAGATGCCAGATATATTCAAGAAAGTGACAATAGCGGTTTGTCCCGATAGAATGGAAATTTCTCGATTAAGAGAAGTTGACATTCAAATTAAAGAAAAAAAAAGTCATGAGGCATGATCAAAGCCTCAGATTAAATACAGGGAGATATCTTTCCAAGGTGACAGAATTATGTCACAACCATTCGAAAAGAATCTAATCCAAGATTCTCATCCTCAGACATCTCGAAGCAGAAAGGTGGCAGTAAATCTGCAATGCCCTGAAGGATGGAGAGGAGTTACAGTTAGATTTGACACTACGAGATGGGAAACCAACTTCCCTTATAATGTCTTATACTATCTGCAGCAACCAGAGCTCAACCATTATAGAGGAATCCTCGAAATAAGAGGAATCCAATTGAAAATCAAAGGAAGAGTGGGAAGAGAACCGGATATACTGGTACTAGGACTTGATTTCCTCGAGAAACATAAGCCCTGGAGAAGCGATGGACGAAGGAGAGGAGATTACGATCAATAATATCATATTATTGATATAATGACAAGTCCATTCTCCATATACATCTCTATTGGGATGTTATACGAAAAATATAAAGCAGAATATTTTGCTGTTTATATTGATTTAGGAGCAGGAATCTGCACAACAAACAAGGAGTCTTTCCAGAAGTAGTGGAAGATGATCTTACCTCGTATTTCCGGACGAGATTTCTCAAAGAAGATTTTACTCTTATTAAAAGGAGTAAAAGAAACGAAGATTCTGATTGGAGGAGCAGAAGATACACCATGGTATAATGAGAGACGACGATTGGTATTCACAAACCAATTGTGATCATAAAATCATTGTCCAAAGATTGCGAGAGGCGTTCAATAGACAAATGCCACTGACTTTTCGCAGCAAGCGTGGCGATGAAGGAAAACTTCGACACCCAAAAATGAAGGATCAGAGACGATTCAACGAAGCAGTTCTAAGCTGCATCAGAGATAAAGATCTCACGGGAGAAGAAATCCAAATCCTTAAAGTATCCTTAATATCTAACCAAGATATTAGGGAAGAAACACATGTGTCCCTTAGCAGATGTCAAAAGGAAGATCAGAAGAAGTTACAATGAGAATCCTTTGGCATGGTGCGATAAGAACGAACTCAAAGCAACCTTGAAGGTGAAACCAGGCAAGGAGTATGAGTTTGTTCGATATAGGACCTATCCTGATGAATCTCAAAAATCAACAGGATATGAAGGAGATAATCAAGGAACACCTTGATTTAGGACTGATCGAACCAGAAAATTCGCCTTACAGCAGTCCGGGATTTCTGGTAAGAAATCATGGCGAAATCAAACGAGGTAACCCAGACTTGTCATTAATTATAAACGGATTAATGATATTCTGGAGTTCGATGGATACTTTATCCCAAAATAGAGAACACCTTATTAATGCATTAGGAATGCTAAGGTTTTCTCTAAATTTGATTGCAAGTCAGGTTTTCTACCAGATTCGCATGGAAGAAAGCAACAGAAAGTTTACAACTTTCTCTACTCCACAAGGGCATTATGTTTGGATCATGAGCCAGTGCACCTCAAATATTTCAGAGGAAGATGGATAATCTTTCAAAGACTATTTTTCTTTCATGTTTGTCTATATTGATGATATTTTAATAGCATCAAAAGATATGGATGAACATATCAAACATCTTGATATCTTTGCAGATGTTTGTTTCAAAGAAGGTCTCGTACTGTCTGAAAAGAAGGCAATCATTGCACCAGAAAATATAGTTTATGGGTATGAGATTGATGAATCAGGGATTGTATTGCAGGATCATATTGTACAAAAGATCCAAGACTTTCCCTGAAGATTTGAAAGTAAAGAAACAACTCCCAAGAAACTTTGGAGTTGTTTCTTTACTTTCAAATCTTCAGGAAAGTCTTGGATCTTTTGTACAATATGATCCTGCAATACAATCCCTGATTCATCAATCTCAATACCCATAAACTATATTTTTTCTGGTGCAATGATTGCCTTCTTTTCAGACAGTACGAGACCTTCTTTGAAACAAACATCTGCAAAGATATCAAGATGTTTGATATGTTCATCCATATCTTTTGATGCTATTAAAATATCATCAATATAGACAAACATGAAAGAAAAATAGTCTTTGAAAAGATTATCCATCTTCCTCTGAAATATTGAGGTGCACTGGCTCATGATCCAAACATAATGCCCTTGTGGAGTAGAGAAAGTTGTAAACTTTCTGTTGCTTTCTTCCATGCGAATCTGGTATGAAACCTGACTTGCAATCAAATTTAGAGAAAAACCTTAGCATTCCTAATGCAATTAATAAGGTGTTCTCTATTTGGGATAAAGTATCCATCGAACTCCAGAATATCATTAATCCGTTTATAATTAATGACAAGTCTGGGTTTACCTCGTTTGATTTCGCCATGATTTCTTACCAGAAATCCCGGACTGCTGTAAGGCGAATTTTCTGGTTCGATCAGTCCTAAATCAAGGTGTTCCTTGATTATCTCCTTCATATCCTGTTGATTTTTGAGATTCATCAGGATAGGTCTATATCGAACAAACTCATACTCCTTGCCTGGTTTCACCTTCAAGGTTGCTTTGAGTTCGTTCTTATCGCACCATGCCAAAGGATTCTCATTGTAACTTCTTCTGATCTTCCTTTTGACATCTGCTAAGGACACATGTGTTTCTTCCCTAATATCTTGGTTAGATATTAAGGATACTTTAAGGATTTGGATTTCTTCTCCCGTGAGATCTTTATCTCTGATGCAGCTTAGAACTGCTTCGTTGAATCGTCTCTGATCCTTCATTTTTGGGTGTCGAAGTTTTCCTTCACGCCACGCTTGCTGCGAAAAGTCAGTGGCATTTGTCTATTGAACGCCTCTCGCAATCTTTGGACAATGATTTTATGATCACAATTGGTTGTGAATACCAATCGTCGGTCTCTCATTATACCATGGTGTATCTTCTGCTCCTCCAATCAGAATCTTCGTTTCTTTTACTCCTTTTAATAAGAGTAAAATCTTCTTGAGAAATCTCGTCCGGAAATACGAGGTAGATCATCTTCCACTACTTCTGGAAAGACTCCTTGTTTTTGTTGTGCAGATTCCTGCTCCTAAATCAATATAAACAGCAAAATATTCTGCTTATATTTTTCGTATAACATCCCAATAGAGATGTATATGGAGAATGACTTGTCATTATATCAATAATATGATATTATTGATCGTAATCTCCTCTCCTTCGTCCATGCTTCTCCAGGGCTTATGTTTCTCGAGGAAATCAAGTCCCTAGTACCAGTATATCCGGTTCTCTTCCCACTCTTCCTTTGATTTTCAATTGGATTCCTCTTATTTCGAGGATTCCTCTATAATGGTTGAGCTCTGGTTGCTGCAGATAGTATAAGACATTATAAGGGAAGTGGTTTCCCATCTCGTAGTGTCAAATCTAACTGTAACTCCTCTCCATCCTTCAGGGCATTGCAGATTTACTGCCACCTTTCTGCTTCGAGATGTCTGAGGATGAGAATCTTGGATTAGATTCTTTTCGAATGGTTTGTGACATAATTCTGTCACCTTGGAAAGATAATCTCCCTGTATTTAATCTGAGGCTTTGATCATGCCTCATGACTTTTTTTTCTTTAATTTGAATGTCAACTTCTCTTAATCGAGAAATTTCCATTCTATCGGGACAAACCGCTATTGTCACTTTCTTGAATATATCTGGCATCTCAATAAATTGTTTTCCCAGAAATAACTCAGTGTGATGTGAGTTGGAAAGCGCATATGACACCTGATATGTAATAGAGTAAGGTCTGTTTCCATCTTCCAATAGATCCTTACGCTTGAAATCCTGATATAGAGTCAAAGCCTTGCTGAAACTAGAGTCGTTAAGAGTATATGCAATGTTTGGATATATAATCCCAAACACTTGCCCAACACAAAGATTCCCTGCAATTGTCTCCATAACAGAATCTTTTAGACTTCTGACTTGTCTATCGCATATTGCGATATCGATTGGTGCATCCACTTCTAGAAATAGAGTAGATTGAGCACCAACTGGATTGCTCCAATGTGAATCCAGTTCATCTTCTCAGCAATTTCTGGCTTCATTTTTGCCAGATCTACCCTGATATCGCAGGCTGGAATCAACTGCATCTCCACTTGGTTTCCAGTTAGCTCGATGGAAGAGACATTTATCGTCTAGTAATGTCATAGACGGTATGTTGCCTCCTACTCCTTAAACTGAAGTTTCTCAAAACTGGTCCTAAATTTTTCTGTTGTAAAGCCTTGATATTTTTGTATATTCAGGCTTTTCTTCATAATTTTTATCCATCATATTGGGCGAGATAAGGGTCTGGCTTGAAAATCCGGTCCTATCTTCGCGCTCTGATGAATAATCTCAGAATCAGTCGGATTCAGATTGTGATGTTCCATCCGACCACTCAAAATCTTCTTCACTGAAGATTTCTTCTTGTTCGTATATACTCTCGTCTGCTGGTATATCCTCGAACTGATATACTTGTATCAGTTCCTGAAAGTAGAACACATTTTCGACGTCTGGTGTTGACTCGAACCTCCGAATGCCTCTTCTTTCAATTCTCGTAACAATTTGTTGAAATACGTCCCTTTGCACCGCACGTCCAATAGTTGCAATCTTTAAAACTTTCATTAAGTTTTGTTTGAGTTCGTCTAAAAGTCTTCTTGGCTGGTATTCTTCCTTGAGATCTATTTGGATTAGATCCTCGGGATGAAAACTTATTTGGACCACTTCTTGGCCAGATTTGTAGAATATTGCCTTCTGACGTGTCCACATTGTTCTTGATTTCCAAGAACTTCTTCTTGGTTTTCCACCTTTGTAGTAGGGCTGAAATCTATATTTTTTTACTTCTTTTCAGCCTTGGTGGTTCACCACCAATGATCGATGGTAGATCATTGTCATCACATCCTAGAGAAGTTGCTTTGTTGATCTTCCTCAGTTTCTTCACGTTTCTCAAAGTCGTAGCTGCTGGCACCACTCTGAGAGCTTTTGATGTACATATGACATTCTTTTGGCGACGTTATCGAGATCTCCTTGTTTGTAATCTCGGATTAACATCTCCTTCCATGGACTGGAAATTTCAGGAAGAAAATTTTCATTGTGATTCTTTCATCAGCTTTTGATTGGTGCTGATAAAGGGTGAAGAGCTGCAGAAACTTGTTGAATGTTGTTGATTCAAGACTGCAAGTCTCAAATTATACAAAGCCATCAAGTACTTCTTCTTTTTCTCTTCATCGTATCCTTCAAAATATCCTTCTCCAAGGAAATGGTTTTTTGATAAGCATCGCCATATTCTTAATCATTTCGGAGAAGGAATTGATGTCGGCGAAGCATAGAGGTTTGGTTTCCATCAGAATACCTTCTCATGCTATCTTCACCACTCCTGCGAGACTTGTCTCAAGGATTTTAATAAATTCATCTTTGTCAAGATCGAGCGTTGGTGCTGCGAGCCTCATGGCTGAAGCCCATTCATCAATTACAGATTCTCGATCTATAAAGTTGACTTCATCGATATCGAGCATTCTTCATCGATATCGAGCATTACTCCGTATGGATGAATATGATCCAAGGTAACCTTTCCAAATGGTGTATCCTGCAGTCTAGGTTGTCTTCTTCTTGTTCTTCTGATCGTCATGTGGGCATCATCTGGTGTAACTAGATCAAATCTTGCTCCGGCATGATAGTCACGAGCATCTCTCATATGCTCTTAGTGAGTTTGTTGCCTCCCTGGGTATTGCCATCTGTGGTCCATGTTGTCCCTGAGCTGCAACTAACTGATGGTCGTGCTGATTCATCTTCAGATCAATCACCTCTAGGTTGGCAAAGATTCTGCCAACTCCTGTAGATCTTCAAGATTGAATCTTTCGGGGTGATTCATAGTTATTTACCTCGAAGCATTCTTGCAATAGCTTCACTTCGTCGATCCTTCTTCACTTCTTCCACCGTTGTTGGATAGGGGGTTCATTGATAAAATGATTCCTTCTTAGTCGACCGGAAACGGGGTTGCTGCTCCAGTTTTTTCGATTCGAGTCTGGATATCGGTGAGGATATTTTTGATTTCATCCTACACTTTTGATATCTTGTATAGATCTCGAGGTACTCCATAGAGGCCATTGCCATAATGTTGTACCGTCTTTTGTATTTTCCTTAGATCCTTTGATATTTTTTGAGGAATTTGGGGCAATATCTCGGAAGTCGGGAACATTGGCTATTCCCTTGTCCTTCTTGAAATGTTGAGCCATCAATTATGAAATTGATGTTTCTAGTTCATCAGTGTTGTCAATGCTTCTGTAAGATAAGCATTAACATAGAGGCGTCATAGTCTTTTTTCTTTATTTTGATGACTATAGATAATATCTCCGTCATCCCTGCTTCCAACGCTTTGATTTAAGCGTTCCTCCCAGTAGGCTAAAGCCTCCTGTAAATCCTGTTTATCCATCTCGAAATATTGAGATAATTCCTGTAGCACTCGCATCTCAGACATGTATCCGGATTCATGTTTCTTGGATGTCTCCTCGTTAGAAATATCAGTTATAAAATAATAAATTAAATATAATTCCTAAATAAATCTAGGGCTCTGATACCATTTTGAAAGCGTGGATCGCGTAGCAAAATACATAATATAAAAATACATGGTATAGAGAGGCAAAATAAATAGTTTTAACCAATATAACATTTTTGGTATAAATTACATATTTTTTGGCTAACTAATCATATTTTTCCCCCTTTTCAATATAAAATTAAAGTTAATAGTGTTAAGACATTTCAAAATGTCACAATAGCCAATTTGAAAAGTTAATGGGTAAAATCAATTAGTTTTCAAAGGGGTGGGTATTTTTCATTTGGCATTGTCAAAGTGGGTATTTTTGTGGATTGCCTATATATATAGTAGAGAGATCATATGAGAATAAATATTATCCTAAAAAATGAGAATAGATCTCCACCATAGATCTATGGGTGATGAATGGTCAAGATTGGCCTGGTCAAAGCGGGTCAACTCGGGTCAACCCGGTCAACTCGTTGACTTTTTTTTCCAATTTTTTAAGGGTCAGCTCATATGCACCACTTCACATATTCGGATGCACCACACTACATAACGAGATGCACCACTAAGTGCATTGAGATGCACTAGCTTTTTTTTTATTATTATTTTTTTTAACGGTCACCTCATATGTACCACTTCACATATTCGGATGCACCATTCTATATAACGAGATGCACCACTTAGTGCATTGAGATGCACTAGATTTTCAGGTTTTTTATTTTTTTCTATTTCAATATATTTTTTAAAATTTTCAGATTTATTTTTCCCCTATTTTTTGTTGCCTCTTCGTTTTTGAGTTTGTCGCTTCTTCTTTGGTCAAAATTCGAGCGAGGGGAGTCAAAGGCCTCAGAGTGAGCTGAAAAAGTCCAAATTGTAGCTCGATGATTATCCTTATATTAGTAATCGGAGCGAAGGCGGAGCCGGGAAAAAATATTTGCAAAAAAAAAAAAACTGAAAAAAAAATCTGTAAAAAAATCTGAAAAAAATCGGACATGCACCACAATGTGTAACCAGATGCACCACATAGTTTAACTAGATGCACAGTATTTTTGCGAAAATTAAAAAAAAATGAAAACAAAACTAGTGCATCTTAATGCACTTAGTGGTGCATCTCGTTATATAGTGTGATGCATATGAATACATGCTGTGGTGCATATGACCTGACCGTAATAAAAAAAATCGAAAATAAAAAAAATTGAAAAGCTGGTGCATCTCAATGCACTTAGTGGTGTATCTCGTTATGTAGAGTGGTGCATCCGAATGTATGAAGTGGTGCACATGAGCTGACCCTTAGAAAAAATAATAAAATAAAATAAAAAAATTCAAAAAAAAGTCAACGGATTCACCGGGTTGACCCAGGTTTGAACCGCTTTGACCATGCCAAATCTTGATCCTCCATGTAGATATAATTAATGGTGGAGATTAATTCCTATTCTCACTTTATGGGCCTTCTCATGGGAATCATTCCATATATATATGGTAGGGATCTCGTGAGAATAAATTTTATATGAGAACGTGAGAATGATAAATTTTAATGCATTTTTATCACATCAGAAATGTATATATTGCAAAAATGTAATACATACATATTCAAATGCATAAACTGCAATAATTTAATGCATTAACATCATAATGCATAAATTATAATAACTTAATGCATCGTTAAATTTGAACCATTGATTTAGAAAGATCAGAGTTCAGATTTATTCTCATTTCTCACCTAAGATAGCATTCCACATGATCCTCTTATATATATATATATATATATATATAATTTACATTATATTTACATATATTCATAGTTATTTAAAATTAAACTTTAATTAATTTAGTGTATTATGACGATAAGATGAAAAATCAATTGTCACGTACTATTTCAACTTTAATTTGGTTCAAATTGTGTTTACCAGTAAATATAGATTTAATTAATCACATTTTCTACACCAAATTGTAAATTCATTTTTATCGTTGTTGATGGGATGCTTTTGAAGTTATAGAATTAATTTATCAATCATTAGATTATATACTCCATTTACGAACCATAGTAGCTAAATATACTTCATAATTTCGGTATAAAAAATAATTTTTATAAGTAGATGTTAGAAAAAGGAAAATATTTTCATTTGTGAAAATATTTCAAAGATTAATATGTTAGTGAACATTTGTGAGCAATTACGTAGATAATCTCTCAACTAATCAAAACCGTTAAACTGCTTACAAATCTCCAAGAACTTTTTTTGAACTATGAGATCAACCTCTTCATTCTAGTGTGATTGAGGAATTGTAGTCAACATAAAAATTTTATTTTAAATTCTTAATATTATTTTTATTTTAATATTTGAGAAATTATGATAAAGATTTTCAATTTATGATATAGTACGATATTATGCTTTAAAGCTATAAAATTAATTCATCAACCACTAATTTCTTGACTCTCATCATAATAACTATGGCTACATACCTATTGGTACTTCATAATCAAATTAAATAATAATTAAAAAAACAAATTAAACAAAATAATATAATTACAGTGCAATAATGTGAGAGGCAATCTTGTGAAATAACACTTTTTTAAAACAAAAGATTCAAAATGTCATCTTGAATTTAAAAGTTGCAAAATAGCACTTTGAGTTGTAAAAAGTCTAATATACTCCTAATGAGTATACAAGAAAGCTAACTTTTACTTGAATCATACACGAAGATTAATTTCATGTATGAACTTCCTGCGAAATTTTCCAGCGAAATTTTCCGGCAAATTTTTCCAGCAAAAATTGGAATCATACACGAAGCCAAACTTCATATATGCATCATACACGAAGACTAACATTCATTTATGCATCATACAAGAAGAATGACTTTCATGTATGTATCATACACGAAAATTTTTGCCTCAAAAAAATTCAAATTTGTATCATACATAAATATAAGTTTTCATGTATGATACATACACGAAAACTGACTTTCATGTATGCATCATACACGAAGCCTGACTTTCATGTATGCATAATACACGAAAATTTTTGCCTCTAAAAAATTCAAATTTGTGTCATACATGAAAATAAATTATCATGTATGGTACATACACGAAAACTGAGTTTCATGTATGCACCAAACACGAAAATTTTTGCCTCCAAAAAATTCAAATTTGTACCATACATGAAGATAAGTTTTCATGTATGATACATACACGAAGATAAGTTTTCATGTATGATGTATACATGAACTTAGGCTTCGTGTATGATTCAAATTTTTGCTGAAAAATTACGCCGAAATTTTTTTGTCTGAAAAATTCGCCGAAAATTTTTCGTCGGAAGTTCATACAAGAAATTAAATTTTGTGTATGATACAAATTAAATGAAGAGGTGAAGAGGTGCAGAGGTGAGTGTTGGGAAATTTATTAAAAGTTTTGATTGATTTCAAAACCAACTGATCCCAACCGAGTAGATGTTGCCAGATCCTAATGTTAGTAGTTAGGCTCGCTGTTTGAGCATTGTTAAGATTTTATCTTTATAGGACTCCAGCTGAAGACGGCAACAAGGCTTCACTAGGATAGAACATCAGTTGTGAGAAAGACAACTGAGCGTTCATCAGATGAGCATTTAAGAGGGAAGATGCAAAAGTCAACCAAGTATTCAAAAAGGAAAGTTGTAAGAGAACATCAGATGGAAGAAAGTCATCTGAGCGTTCAAACTCAACTGATCAAATACAACAAAGACAACTGAGCGTTCAGATTCAGAACATCAGTTGTAGGACTCGAACCAAGAAGATCAACAACATTAAGTTCAAGTCAGCTGAGAGTTCAACTGTTAGCATTCAGATAGAACATTAGCTGAAGAACTAGTCAGATGAAGATCGAAACTCTTAACCGACCACCCCTTGTTCAAAGTTTGATGTTAAGATTTGAATTTCAAATAAGGAAGTCATGTGAAGGTTTGACTCTCTGTCATTACCTCATTTGGCTCAACACACGGCTGTCTCAGATGGAAAGCAGAAGCACGCAGTTGCCAAATCCGGAAAGTCTGCAGAAGATGAGAGACAAACCATCGCTTTCAAAGAACAGAGATCAACAGCTCCTCCAACGGCTAGTTGATTCTCTCCGCCTATAAATAGAGGCCTTCATTCATTTACCAAGACTACGGGAAATACAGGACAGAAAAGAGCAAGAAGAAATCAAAGAGCGAGAGAAAAAACTACATACTTCACACAAGCTGAGCTGCATTCAATCTCTTAGAACATCATTAGTTGAGAGTTCTAGAGTAATAGATTCTGTCTTAGTGTCTTTTGATCCAACCTTGAGAACATCACTTGTTGAGAGTTCGTAGAGTGTTAGATCATAGCTCACTTCGTGTTCGAGCTATTAGTTGGAACCCCATCCTTCTTTCACCTGAAAAGGTACTAGGACCCTACTCTTCCCATAACTGAGTAAATAGGTTGATTAGTACCCGTAAACTAATCTGTAAGGTTGATAAGTACCCGTAAACTTATCTCAACGGTTGCAAAGCCCGTGTAAGCTTTGTGGTTTGTGTAGAAGAACTTGGACTGAGTTGTGTGGACTCACAACTCCCCGTGGACGTAGGAGTTCTCTCTGAACCACGCTAAATCTTGTGTGTTGTGTTATTTTTCAGTTACCTATTGCAAATTCAACTGTCTGACTAACCTGCATACAAACTGCATTCTTCCATATCAACTGTCTTGGTTATTGACCAACCTTGCACTTAAGCGTGAGTTGATTTTATACGAGTTAATTTCCACCACATTCCGCACAACACTTCACTTCCAACTGAGTGTTTCTTACTCGGTTGTGATTCCAACTGAGTTGCTTCACTCGGTTGTGTTAATTTTCAGGGGGTTGTTTTAAAAAGTTTGATCTTGGTGTATTCCCCCCCCCTTCCCCATACACCAGAACTTGTATCGGGACCATCGGTGAGAGTTTGGGAGAAGGAAGGGAATTGAGGTAAAGTAAGGGGTATAAATGTTATGAAATAACTCAAAAGGTCATTTCAAGCTTTTTTTTAAGGGGGTATAATTTATCTTTTGTCTTTGAAAAGTACTATTTTGAGTTTTGCCTCATAATGTAATGTCGAGCTATCAAAATGCATGTATCTCTTCTCTTTCACTTTTGAGTAATTAAACATGTAGTACTATATTATAAATCAATATATTAAGTTGAGTTATAGTAGGAGAAGGACTGTATTGCTATATTATAATAAAAAAAGAGTTGTAAAAGGAGTAGGATTATATTTTTATTTATAATATTTATAAAAATCTAATATAATTTACATTATTGTCTTTAAAATAAATATAATAATAAGGATATATTAGGCAAATCAAATTTTGTAAGATTCGCTTTTTTATAATAGGTGTAGATATAGATGTATGATGGTGAACATACGTTTATGTTTTGTATGCAAGTATATACTTTTTTTTTTTTTTTAAATTCTTGATTTCGTGAAAAATAAAGTTAATTTTTCGACCAATTTTTGTTCCTATATAAGTTGTATATGTAAGGGTTTTTTTTTTTAATTGATTGTCTCATCCGTATATCCATATCATAACTTGTAACTAAAGAGGTATGGGTTCAAATCGCTACAACTTCCCTATTCTCCAAGTAAGACTTGAAAATATTAGCCTGTGGGCCAACTTAAACAATTTGTAGTAATCCAAAAAGTAAATTAAAATATTAATTCTTTTTAATCATGTACTTTGCAAATGTATTTGATTAATGATTTAGAATACTGAAAACCTTGGATAATAATAATTTGGGACATGATTATCAAAGCTACGCGTGGTTAGTTAGACGTTGCAATCTAATGAGTACATTAGAGAAGAGATTTCACAATTTTAATTTGTGACGAGATGATCAGACGTATACAATAATTAATATCGTATGTGATAGTTTAAATAGTTAAGGAAGAGATTATCAAATTAATTAGGTAAATTGAAAGGAAAATAGGATGAAAATGACAATTTGTTTTGCTAAATTCTTTTATTTCAACAATTTTTCTAGATTCCTATGTAGAACCGGCTATTATTAGTTAAATAAATAGATAGAAGTTTTTTATCCAGATATCATTTTTTCAATAAATTCCATTCTTAAAGAATTTATATAAATAATCAAAATTATTTGTGTAAAATTTTCTTCATTTTCTATTTCTATTTTTATCATCTTGATTTGAATTTTGTCCAATTCGGATATAACGGGCACGGGATTTAGACGAATACACCGAAAAGTTATTTTTGAAATCACATTTGGAATGAGTACAAATAATTAAATTCTATGGATTTGATAATAATAATAGCATTACAAATTTACAAAAAAGAAAACTTTAATATGAGATAAAGCATTTGGATCCTTTCCAAATGATTGAATCCGTGAGATTTTTAAATATTCAACAACATGTTGAGCAACATATGGACTGTTCTGTTCGAGCCCCCAAAAAAATAACTCTTAAAAAGTCGTAACACAATATCAATAAGACGTAGATAATATTACTTTTATGATTCATATTTATAAATTTCAGCATAATGTAAATTCCCATCGATTTTGAACGGATTGCACACTAATTTATTTTAAAACACCGGTAGAAATAAAACACTATGGTTAGCCACACTACTAAAAATGGTAATATAGATTTTGAAAAAATGAATATATCCTAATTGGGGAATCTAAATCCTAAGTGAAAATGTGATTATTTTATATTTTTGCAATTAACTTTTCCTTTTTTTACGCGTGTGTGCCCGACAACAGTGTGCCCGAATAAAATTATTGTTGCCAGAAATGTTTCAAAGTGATTAATGAGCTTTTATTTTGTATCTTGGAAATCTGCAGCCGCTACTTTTAATTTGCACTAGATTATATATAACTCTCGCATCTGTGCTGGGACTTGCAAACTACATACGAGAGACAACATCTTGAAAAATTAAATATAATAGTCTAACAGACTCGACTTATAGAAGATGTATTGATGAGATTCGAATTGAACTTCAAACCTCTGGTTTCATGAATATTCATTCCACCAAGCTAGCCACTCCAAGGGTAGATTAATTTGCTTTGTATTGGAAATTACTTAAGATATGTTTTCTTTACTTTATTGGAAATTTTAATCCATGAAAGTGTCAAGTAAAAACATGGCATATGAGTTAAGTTGTCGTTATGGGTTTTAGCCTAATTTTTATTGATTAGCATATCAATATCTATTTGAAAAGGGTTAACAATTAGGGTAATGTTATTTGGATATATGTTTGGACATACAATGGTAAAATAGGAATTTGACGGATTTTTTAACTAATAAAATAATTTTATAGTTTTGACAGTTTTGTTATTAATAAATATACACTTTCCAATTCAAATTCCAAGTTTAGGAGTTGGGTGTGGATGAGAGTAAAATTTGGAAGCATATGTGCGTAAGATCGTATTTTGGAAGGGTATGAGTAGAAAGGAAATTTTGAAGGCAATCAGATAATTTTTCTTTTCTTTTAAAACACGTATGTCCAAATAAAATTATTGTAACAATTAACAGCACTTCGATTTTTTTTTTCTTTTTCTTTACGTGGTTCAATAGTCCACGCTCAACATATTAATAGCAATTTCTTTCATTCTTTCTTTCTTTCTTTTTTTTTGAGAGATTTCATTTCCTACAAATATAGTATTCATTCATATCTAAAACTTCGACACGGAGAAAAACGTTTGAGATGATTACGGATCTCAAGTTGACCTTATTATTAATTAGTACAGTATTTTTTAAAGATTAGATCAACCTTGATATACATATATTTAAACGCATAATTTTTAATGTAGGAACAGATCATGTGCATGTGCATCTATAATCACTTCCATGCCAAGACACAATTAAATAAAAGGGAGTTTAATTTACATTGTTTGGATCACCATGTTTTGAATCTCATACAATAAAAATACACGTTATATACTATTTTCTCCGAGATTTCTATATAGATGAACCACAAAAAAAAAAAAAAAAAAAAAAAACGCAATGCTGTGAATATGCCATAAATGGCTATTTATATATGTGGAAATAGTATGCAGTAACAAAACTTCACGTCTTAGTAGATATATCCAAATAGAATGGTGCAATCAAATCTAGAAACGAATCCAAAATGCAGATGATCAGACAATATTGTTATTTGGGAAAGTCATTGCCAATATTTTTCAAATTCGGGAATCAAAATCTTAAAATTGTATTCACTGAGTTGACCAAAGTAAATAAAATTGTTCATAAATATTTTGTTTAAACACCGTAAAGAAATATCGGTCGAACCGGCCTATCCAATCCTAATTAACTTGCTCACTACGAAATTAATAAACTGAATGTTTAGTGGCAGAGGTGAGGCGGAATTTCTTGCAAACTTTCTTTTCCCAGTAAGCAAAAGAAAAGCATATCAATCAATATCAATATCAATATCAATATCAATATATGTGTGTATATAACAAATACTTTTTTATATAAATAATTATCGCGTTTCCCCCACCCTGTCCAAGACACTATTTAATAACGGTCCTCGTCTCAACTATGCCATAATTGGACTAAAATGGTCAATACTCAGTTATTTATATATATAATTAATATGGACAAAATGTTAGGTAGGTATACTTGCACATGGTTCATGGGTGGCTGAGTTGCATATTTAGTTAAATCCTTAAAATTCTTTTTCTACTTTTTTTTTTTACTAAAGTAAAAGAGACTAAACCAACCACTAGGAAGGAAACGAAAAATCATACTCCATCCGTCCACGAAATGGTTTGCCACATTATGGACGGTATGAATTTTAAGAAAATAGTAAGTAACAGTGGATAATAGTGAGTGTTGTTGTGAGTGGAGTAAGGATTCCACACAATAAATGTGAGTGAAGTAGTAAAAGGGCAACCATTTCGTGAACAACTTAAACAGTAAAAAAGTGGCTACTATTTTTGGACAGAGGGAATATTAAGAAAGAGTAATATAAATGCAGATATAAGATACATCATAAAATAAAAAATTCCAACTTGGAAGCTAATCGGTAGAAGGCAAAAAGAAACGAAAAAGATAAACTCGTTATGACTTGTGACACACTTTCAAACATGGAGGGCTGAGTCGATGTTGAATTCGAGTCTCTAAACCATGTTTGTTTAAATACAAAAAATATTTTGACTAAGTAACTTCTAAAATTGTAAACTTTACTTAACTATACTGCCGAATTTCGATTGAAAGAATTCCGTCATGGCACGTATTGTTCCTTTCCCATTTCGGGATGCAATCAAAAGTTTGATTATTATTATTATTATTATTATTATTATTATTATTATTATTATTATTATTATTATTATTATTAAATTTAATTTGTTATGTCTAAGTAAATTTTGTAAAGATATTAATATTATTTTAATCTAAAAGTTGTTAGTCAGTTTAACATCTCTTGAGACATAGTGAATCGCAAATAGGTTTTTAGTAATGCTAATTTATACAGTTTTCTTTAAAGCATATATATTTAAACTTAAACAATAATATATTACTATAGCCAATCCGCTGGAGCTCGCCGGAAAAGATATTCCAACTGATTTAATTTCCCTATTTTACGGGTTAAATATATACTTAATTCCTGCAAAAAATATTTAGGAAAATGAACTTGGCCCACAAATTAAGTACCTTGGCCGGAAAAATCAACCTCCTGAAAGGTGTGGGCCGGGGTATTACGAAAATATCGCAAAATCTATCGACTCTCAAAAATAAAAAATAAAAATAAAAGTAGTGAAAATAAATCAATAAATTACAATCCTCCTGCATTTATATGCAAATTCATTCCAAACTAGTATATTAATTGTAGCTGCAATGATGAGAATTGGTGAACCTTTTTTTTTTCCTAGTCGTGCCAAAGATTTTCCACTCTCTCGTTTTTGTTTAATTGATGAAAAGTTTATCTTTTTGAAATGCAACTCAAAAGAGAGTAATGTATATTTTTTTGTAATAACAAAATTAAACGAAAAGTTCGGAACTGGTATATAAGTAGGAAATTAATGTACCAAATTTACACGCACGCACACTAAAATGAAATACTCAAACACACTTTTACAAATATATAATTAACACTTTGGAATTGAGAAGAAATCCTTTTTCTTGAATTGATTTATTACATTTCAAGAACCTATATGAAAAAAAAAAAAAAAAAAAAACACATTCCCTGATGTGACAATTAATTCTCGGAAGAGCACACAACAAAATTAATATCCCAACATTTTACAAAAGAAAATTAATTAAAGCAGTATTCTTACAAGCTAAGTACATAATGAAGAAGACTCATCAAGCTTTGTGAGGGTAAAGACGAACCGGCAGTCCCTTGGCCGGAATCGGCATGGGATTTACAACGATTTTCTCATCCGGAATCATTTTCTCCCACCGGAATCTCTTCACGAGATGGTGCATGAACACCAATATCTCCAGCCGCGCGTACTCTTTCCCGGGGCACATCCTCGGCCCTCCCCCGAATGGAACGAACGTGTAGGGCGCGGGCCCCGTGCCCTCGAACCTCGACGGGTCGAACTTCATAGGGTTGGGGAAGACTTCCGGGTTTATGTGCGTTGAATTTGCGCTCCAATAGATCTGTGACAAGCACACACAATACAATAGTTCGTAAATTACTATAGTATGATCAACTATTGATTAATTTAATTTAATTGATATGTGAATTACCTTCCAGCCCTTGGGGATAGTGAAACCGTTGTAAATGAAATCGGAAAGAGCTTCTCTGAAAGCGCCCTGAAGAGGCGGCGCAAGTCTTAAAACTTCACATGCTACGTTCCATGAATATTTCATCTTCTGCACATCTTCCCAGTTAATAATTCTCCTGCCTTTTTCGAATTTGCAATTTCCATTTGTTCTGCAAAAAAATCGATTAAACATATTTAGTTACATGATTTTGTGAATCAGATTATGTAACTGTAGGTTCTTCTCATAAAGTAATTATAGTGCTAAATATACTAAGGTAGACAAGAAATACATTTTGGTATCTGAAATTAAGCATACAACTCGTGATCATCGGATTCTTTTTCTTAACACCGGATGTTACAGATTATTTAAATACACACACGGGTAAAGTTAGTTTTATCCAGATAGCTTTTTCTTAGAAGAATTTCAAAATCATATATGGTATACACGTCTATATATATTTTAATAAATCAATTGTGTATAAATAAAATTAAAATAGGTTATATATATGACACACCTCACCGTTGGCAAAACCAAAGTAAAAAAAAAAAAAAGAGAAATTAATTAATGAGAAGGTTGACTAATATAGTTAGCCGGCAGCTTTAGAAGAAAAATTCCACAAAATACCAAAAATGCCATGGCTGCCCGCTTTTGACACATGGAAATACATATAGTAATACTAAAATCAGACAAAACTCATGTTATGTTCACAAATTATTAAACATTTTCATAATCTCATCAACACCATATCTCTCGATTAATTAACTAAGTGATCTTCCCACCAAGTATTTATTACTAATCTTCCTCACGTCTTCTCAATATCAAAAAATATATATATATATATACATAATTATTTATATTAAGATTGGGAAATAGTATAAAGAAATTAAGTTCAAAGATGCAAAGATCTAACTCAAAACCTAATTAACAATATATAGCTATATACGTGCTAGAGGTTGTTGAAACACCACTAATCAATTGAGTTTTTTTTTTTCTTTTGTTTTTTAATCATATTTATTTTCAAAAATTTCGATTTAGCAGCTTTTGGATCATTAAAAAATTTAAATTGAACAGATCCATATATATTTCTGCGTCCGGCGGGCAGTGCAAGAGAGAAAGAGAGAGAGAGAGAGAGAGAGAGATACCCTTATAGACTCCTTCATAAATCTCAGGCAGCTCAGCAAGATATTTGACAACAAAGGCGCATGCAGAGCTGGCAGTATCATGGCCGCCAACCAGCAACCCTAGAATCTTATCCGCAATATCCAGTTCCTGCATGAATTTCCCGCTCTCGTCGCTCGTCAGCAGCATGTGCGACAGAATATCCTGCGTCGGCGACGCCTTCCCGTCGGCGAGGTCGATCTTCCGCTGCTTGATGATCAAGATCAGCTCCTTCCTGATGAAGTTGGACGCCTTGATCGCCTTGTTGGAACGGCGTTCCCGGCAGATCCACAGGAATCGAGATCAGTCCCGACGCCAGCTCATTGAACGGCGCCGCGAATTTCGCCACGTGCGCCGGGTCCTCGACGCTGACGAAGAGGCGGCAGGCCAGCCAGAAGGTGAAGTTCTTGGTGAGGGGGAAGACGACCACCTCCTTCTTGTTCTCCCAGCCGTCAGCGAAGTGGCGCTGCGCGATGTGGTCCATGATTCCGACGTAGCGCTGCAGGGCCTCCGGCTTGAAGAAGTTGGGGAGCATTCGCCGCATCTTGATGGCTTCCTCCTTGGAGGAGGTCTGGGTGGAGGAGGGAAGACTTTGTCGACGGAGGCCGGCCACCATGCCTGCACCAGCTTGTTCTCGTTGGAGAAGAGGAACTTGTTGCCGGCGGAGCCGCAGAAGACGGCGGCCTTCTCGCCGAAGAGGTGGGTGCGGAAGACGCTGGAGGAGTATTTGGCGATGCGGTCAAAGATGAACTTCTCCGGGTAGCCTTTCCAGCCGGCGGAGAGGAACTCCAGGCTCTCGCCGACGACGGGCCAGCCGGTGCGGCCGGGGGGGAGGCCGCCGGCGGAGGAGGATTTGTTCTTGAAGAAGAGGAAGTGGAGAGAGAGAGAGGACGAGGATGACGAAGAGGGAGAGGAGAGAGACGTAGAAGAGCTCCATCTCTATGTGAAGTGAAGACGAGATCGTCGGAGAAAAAAATAGAGGAAATGCTGTTTGTGTGGAGTTTGGTATTAGAATTTTACCTTATTTATAGGCACACATGAACATAGTGAGGTGAGGCCCCACTCTTCCATTTTATTTTATTTTTATTTGGTTAGCTAGGTCAAGGTGTAGTATGTTTAATTTGGATTATATATATGGAGTATATATAAAAATTGTAATCAGCACTCTCGATCCAAATCGGCTCAATTCTTTGCTGCTTGATGCGATCAAATTTTAAATGATAGAACTAATTAATCGCACTTGAATCCACTAAATTTGGCAGTATAATGATCAGCTGATCACACTTGCTCCTCGTATAATAATTTTTTTAGTAATTAAGTCAGTTCGTAATATGTCCTACCTCTATATATTTTTAAAATAAGTATCACCCGCCGTAAAAAATGCATGGTAAGGGAGTTGATAAATTACTGTTTGTAGTATTAGCAGTCTGACATAAAATTATTTCTGATTTTTTGCACTTATACCAAACAATATTACTTAGCCACGAAAACTGTTATCGGTTTCAGTAAATATTTGTGCCGGCATACTTGTTTAGAGTGAATTAATATTATATTTGGAATTGCTTAATAATAATTGAACCGATAATTATACTTATTGATTCATTTTTCCGTTTGTGTACCGTTAGTAAATTACTAAATTACGTATGGGTTGAGAGTGAATGAGCTAAACTAGATTGGGTGATTGGAAGAGCAGCTATGATGATTTGATTGAATTAATAAATTTTACTAAATTACCGTTAGTTTTTCGTGCACTAGTATGGATGATTGGATTTGAAACTAACTCTGATCCATGCTTTGATATGTTGGATTAATGTAGTTTGCTTTGCTAGCTGTTACGTTTCTTGACTTATGTAATCCATTTTTGCTTACATAGATATATACCTCGAGCATTATTCATTAAACTTCACTTAAAGAACAGTGAATATGCTCAACTCAATACTACAAATTTTTTAACTGACGTTCATAATATATTGCACTAAATGTGTCGATGAAACTTTTAAAAATAACTAACTGACCATGCTATTATGCTAGGATTAATTTATTTGAAGGCTATTGGCGAGGGGACAGACCTGATGGTAGTGGGGGTAGGCGTATATCATTATTAAGGTCAAAATGAGGTAGCTATAGTATATTTTAAATTAATTAAATTGATTGGCTGGGTACTAAGTCCCTCTGTGATTGGCTTAAAAAAATTGTGAGTAATCAAGAAATAATGCTTAAATATTTATGTGAGCTGTATAGTACTACATTTCTTACTAGTTGCTTTGGAAGTGGTCATCAAACCCTGCAGGCAAGGTGTGAACTACTTTTGAATTTTGATATTCATCATGTGAAAACCTTAAATTATTATTTTACTGTACTTTGTTCATATGTGAAAGTCAAGGACCATTGATTTCAACGTCACAGTACTACTGTTACTTTGTTTTTGTTTTTCTACATTTGATATTATCATTATGCACACGTACGTCATACAAAATCAGTGTTGACTCTCTACATATATATATATTGACTTTACGTTTGAATGTATGAAATAAATAGCAAATGAAAATTAAAGAAAGCCACAAGCATGCTAGCTATGATCAAGGCACCATGGTCTAGTAGCAGAATGTGTGGCGTTGGTTGACTTCATCGACCTTAGGGTTTTGCGAGTATAACTTGTTTGAATAGCTATTATTCAATTAATTCGAAAATTTTGTCTTATAAAAAATAGATATATAGTATTTGAGTGAGTCGGAAAAATCACGAGAATTTATGTCCGATTATAAGTATGAAACGTAAATTGCTTTCTAAAAGACAAACAAAAGGTGATCAAAGTCATCTTGTCAGTTGTCATGGATTAGTTAAATACGTACGTAATACTAAAACAATGTTAGGGTTATTAAACAAAATTATAAAAAAAAACAGCTCTATTTTTCTGGAAATCGAAAAATGATGAACCATAAACACGAGAAAGTGACATCTCAGAACAGTAATAACAGACTATTGTCATTTTTTATTTTATTTTTTTGAGAGAGACAGACTATAGTCATTAGTCAGCACATTTGGGTGCATTTATTAGCTCATTTCAATGTGTTACATATACCTAACATTTTCGACATATAATTTAATTGGAAAACTATTTAATTAATTTGCAGCAGGCGTTACTTTTTGCTCATTAATTATAGCATAATGAAACAATAATAATAATATGGATCGAACTTATACGCCGAAATGCGATTACCTAATTAAGTTGTTTTAGTCCAAAATAACAGGCCATTTCAAAGTAATTTTACTAAAAGAGGGTTATAAGTCGAAACTAGCAGAATATCGATTCATTTCTTACAATTAATTGACTATAGCCTGATTAAAATTCCATAGGAGCCTTTCGTAAATTCAAGATCTAAAATTAATTTGTAAATTTTGTTGTCACGTTTAACCATTATTATATATATAATTGTAAATATCCTTTTCATTTACTTGGTACGTATATATCGACACACATAATACTGTATTACATACGATAAAGTTTGTACATAGAATCGGAACATAGTAAATACATACTAACACCATACATAATACGACATTAATTAGTTTTCGATAGAATTTATCGTTTTGTGTGTGCAGCGGTCAAAAACATTTATGAAACATATAGTAAGATTTTTGGTATACTTTTGTATGATTTAGTAATGCATGCATGTAGTATACATTGAAATAAATGTCACACAAGATTGTTGATAGTATATAATTTTGTGTTAGATTGTGTAACACATATATATGGGTCAAGATTTTTTCAAATTCTGTCCAAATCCAAAAGCCTTAACATATTTATAAATTTGTTGGTGATTTTCTTAAGTAAAATTAAATTAATTCACGTTACGGAAACCTACATATACAGTTCAAGAAATAATGTTGTGTGTATATAGACATATTTGAGCTTTCAAATATATAAAGACGAACTTGATCATCCGCGCGACACGATTTAAGCTATTCATTAGGGTTACGTTCACTTTTACTTACAATAATTAAAGCTTAACTTGCTTAATAAATCTAGATCAACATCCCTAAAAAATGAGCAAAGAAAAAAAATGGTTCTCTCAAGCATCAACCATCATTTAATGTCAAACGGAAATTAGAAATCTGGTTGAACTTGTTTGTCGTATTTATTAAACCAATCTCAATCAACTTTATATCTATCGCGAATTATCTCGATTTATAATTGTCATATACGTATTCGTCAGTTCAGCAATAATACCCCGTATGAATTTTTGATAAAGATTTTATTCACAAATTATAATATACTAATGTAAATTCTTACTCAAGAAAATTTATTCGCTCGACGTCTGTGAATTTATCTTTTTTTATTGCACCCCAATACCAAAACTGAGTGATGTAATATCCAAATTGACCTTGACTAAAGGAAGCAGAACGGTACGTACGTTTGGTCAAAAATTGAAGGACGAGAAGAATTTGATTCAGAGCAATAATTTCAAGAAATGACTACGATCATCTCTCTCTTTTTCCAATACGGTGGCTACGAGCTCTTAAAAAAAAAACGGTGGCTACGATTACGTACACATGTCAAAAAATTTTGTGAGAATATATAATTATAATGGGGATTAAAATTCGATATTTGTTCAACCTCTTCAAAAATACAAATTATAGTCATTATTTGTATTTTAGGACTTAATTATTCTCACTAACCCGAATTTAATATCAAACTCGCTCCATTTCAACTGACCCACTCGTTTACATCTTATTCATACACTTTTCTGGACGAGATCGACTTATCTACTTAATTTCTGTCATTTTAAAGGTTACTCATTATGTCAGGTTTCTGCGAAATCTTATGGTTTCGACTTCTCCTTAATAACTGTTTGCATTTCATTTCCTTTCTTTTTCTATTTTTTTCTTTATTTCCAGGTTTTTTCTTTTTTTTTTCTTTTTTTTTTTATTTTCCAATTTTATTTTTCTGTTTTTTTTTCTGATTTCTTTTTCTTTTTTTTTTCTGTTGACCTTTTTATTTTTCAGATTTCTTTTCTTTTTTTATTTTCTAATTTTTCTTTTCTTTTTTTTTCTGTTTTTTTTTATTTTCTGTTTTTTCTTATTTTTCAGATTTCTAAATTGTTGTCCGACGATTATCCTTATATTAGTAATCGAAGCGAAGGTGGAGCTATAAAATCGAAGCAGTATAACTTGTCATGTTCAAAAGTGGACATTGTCGTGGCGAAATGGTAATGATTGTGAAAATTTGGTACTTTGGCACTAATGACCATATTAGTGCCAAAAGTACCAATAGAAAGCACAAAAAAATACTAGTAATTTGGTACTTTGGCACTAATGAGAATATTAGTGCCAAAAGTGCCAACAGAAAGTACAAAGAAAAATACTAAGTAATTGGTACTTTGGCACTAATGACCATATTAGTGCCAAAAGTGCCCGATTCGTAAGGGTATATTTTTTGTTCCAAATTCAAAAAAATAGCTAAAATTTGTGTTTTTTAAGAGGGTGGACTAAAATTTGTGTTTCATTGCTCAATATGACTATATCAAGACTTTTTTTTTTTGTTGTACCTTTCAAGTTTATTTTAATCTTTTGAACTTTTCTGATGTTTTAGTCATTAACATAAAATTTACAAAGGGGGAAATCGAGACTTTATCTTTTTCGTTATGTATATCTTTGCTATTGTATACAGTGATATACAAATATGAGTTTATATTTAACTGCATATTGATATGGAAAATCATTTGGGACCTTATATTTTTACCACTATATATTTTTGGGTAATTATATTCAGCTACACTGTGGCCGATCACACAAGCTAAAAATAGTATTATAGGTTTTGAAAATGGAAAGATACCCTAATTGAGAAGTATAAACCCTAAGGGGGAAATGTCATTATTTTCATTTTTACAGTCAACTTTCATTTTTTTTACGCGTGTGGCTGGCCACAGTGTGGCCGACTATCATTAGCCATATTTTTTTTATATATATACCCTATTAACTAATCAAGAATATTCTAAAATGAGAATTGTAAAGGGGAAGGAGAAGGAGAAAATATGAGGAGAGAAATTGGGGGATATGTAATCTGTTACATATATTTAATGATTTTGTGATTACTATTTTGGATTAAATATAAAACACGGTAGTTTGTTCACATATATATTTTCTTTAGATCTACTGATTTTATACTTATATTAAGAAATACAAACACAATATTTTAAATTTTATAATATTTAGCTAAATATTTAAAGTACTCTCCATAGTGTGAACTGTGAAGGAAATTATTTTCGCAGTGGTTGACTAATGGTTTTGATCTTAATTCTATTATACGGACCTTCACATAGTTCAATAATTTGACCATATCTCAAAACACGTGGACAAAAATTCATTTATATAAAAGTAATTTAAATAAATTATATATCGAATATATATTCTAGATTTCTAACTGCACGTTAAATTCATATTAGCGTAAGTGGAAATGAGTTGGCCTAATGAAAACATACCGAATAAATTAACTTAATGAATCTTCAGTTCATCAGAATTTCGAAAAAAAAGAGAGTAAACATAGGTGAATAACTAAATACAATAGTTGCAATAGACCATTTTTGGATATTCCTAACATAATTTAATATAATAGGTCAATCGGAAGAATTTTTTAGGACCTATTTTTCCATGTAATTCCACCGGAGATGTCGTTGCCCCCATCGAATAAGAGCAATAGTAACAAGAGTAGGGACCTTAAATTAAATAATTTATCCTGTCCAATCCCCTTCTATCTCTCATGATTATTACAAGTATTTTGTATCTTTAATTATTTGCAAGGGGCTAGTATTTAACTGTCACTTGCACGAAAAATACAAATTCTTAATTCTATTAATTAAGATTTTATTAGTTTAATTACTTTACATAAACCCCATTTATAACAACTGGCAGTAAGAGACGAGAAAAAGAATATTAATTAGTTGCAACAATAGACGACGATGAATTATTATGATTCTCATGATCTGGAAAATGATCTTCGATAGTCGATCGATAATGACAAGATCTATCAAGATGCATGATTTCTTTAATTAATTAATTCTGTTTTTAGAAACTAATTTATTATGCTCTTGAATTCAAGTCTCACAGTTAAACCATCACGATGTTTATATATTTACGTAGTTTAGTTAAATATATAATAAAAATAATATTTCACGATTATGAAAGTGGAAGCCACGCCTAGCTACTGCAAATATAATATAGAAAGGTGCATAAGAAATGCAAAGGAATACGAGAGTTATTTATGCGCCTGCGTGGACGTATTATATATGCAAAAGAGTAAAATTAGTTATATCCACTTAGTATATATTGAAATTAGTTATATCTACTTATTGAAAATCAAATTAGTTATATCCAATTTGACCTAAATACCCTTAAAATAATTGAAACATGACAAAAAAAACATCACTTCAACCGTGTGTTGCATGGGGAATTGGAAAGACAAAGATTCTGTTGCTACTTTATGAATTAATTAGGTTAGATTGGAGAGGTAGGTGAGAGTAGACTTAAAACCCTAATCCCGCCCACATGTTCAGGTTAAAGAGTTAAAATCCTGATATTATTATTTTTTTTTCGTTAGGTATTTAATGTAATTTGATATTAATTTTTTATTTAATTGATAATGATAGCATTATAGTAAGAACAAAGTATATTTTAACAATTAAATAAATTTGAACAAAAATGATCCCGCTCGAGTTATGTAGATCCCACTCGAGCGGGATCTGAAAATAATTCAATAATATGTGAGCGGGATTTAGTGTTTGACGAGTGGGATTAAAAATAAGTGGACAGAAATATATTATTTTGTGAAATTTATTTTATATATTTTAAGTTATGATTTTTTTAATCGTATAAGGTATTAATTTTATAAGTTTCATTAAATTTAATGTTCTAGTGATAAAAAGAACATTTTCCAACGCAAATAAATTATATAAATTTAAAAAACATAGATCCCGCTCGAGTTATGTAGATCCCACTCGAGCGGGATCTCAAAATACATCCATCATTTGCGGGCGGGATCTAATTTTTCACGAGTGGGATGTAGAAGACATAAAAAAAATATATTTATTTTTTATATATTATATATATATATATATATATATATATATATATATTAAGTTATAATTTTTTTTATCGTATAAGATATTATTTTTTAAATTTTATTAAAATTTAATTTTATAGTAATAAAAAAAAATATTTTTCAACTCAAATAAATTATATAAATTCAAAAAATATAGATCCCGCTCGAGTTATGTAGATCCCACTCGAGCGGGATCTCAAAATAATTCCAAAATTTCCGGGCGGGATCTAGGTTTTTACGAGCGGGATTTAGAATTCGTAAAAATATATATTTTTTGTTTTCAAAATTATTATATATATATTATGTTATGAATTTTTTAATCGTATAAGATATTAATTAAAATTTTCCAAAATATTCGCGCATGCTTGTAAGATATGACATTGCATCACATGCACTGGTTGAAGAATATGGGTTGACTCAAATTTTTGTCTCATATCTTTGTATTACTCAATATTCGATATATATCATTTATATATATCTTAAATTTGCTATCATCAAATCCCGCCCATCACGCCAATATATATCATCTATATATATCTTCAATTCTATCACAAATCCCGCCCATCACGCACGACATTAAACACCCTAATAAATCCCGCCCTATATACAATTCATCTTACTCCACCGCCTCCACCCTTCACCGTGCAAAAATCTTCCGTTGTTCACCGTCGAAAAACAAGCGGCGGCAAGCGGGATCTTCGTTCCTCACCTCCACTCCACCGTCAAAATGTCTTTAGAGGTTAGCCGATTTTTTTATATTAATTAATAATTGTTGAATTATTAGTTAAATTATTAGTTAAATTATTAGTTGCATTATTTGTTGAATTAATTGTTGATTGATTTGTTGTTTATTTTTTGCGTTTCGATTTTGTGTGTACAAAATTAAAATCATATGTTTTAGGTTTGTAGTGTAGTTTATCCCATATTAATATAATTATATGAAATCCCACTCGTATATGAAATCCCGCTCACCGTGAAGAAGATCCCGCTCGGTGGGTTGTATATCCCGCTCGGGCGGAATTTTCTGTGGGACCCATGTCCGAGCGGGATCTTTGTTTTTCTTGGATGAAATTAATTTAAAATGAACAATATATAATAATTATTATTTTAGTCGAATAATTTGATGGTTAAAAAAAAATAGTTTCCATTTGCGTAGAAAATTGTCAATTTGCTTTAGTTTTATATTATTTTAGTCGAATAATTGGATTAAAAAAATATGCGTATTTAAATGTAATCAATTTTTATTTGTGGATTATTATAAGAAGTTGTGTAATTTTTTTTTGGATTATGTATCGAATTATTTTATTTTATTTGTAATGAATTGTTATTTTGATTTTGTGCATAGATTACATACAAGAGGCCCGACTCTATCAACCGTAGTTCTACTATTAGCACGTATTATAGGATTGGTGTTTTGGAAGATGTCAGAAGGGTTTTGTATGAGGTCGGTGGTCAAGAGTTGGTCGAGAGATTTATAAATGGATGCTTCGGGCATTTTGTCTATTGGGAGCCTGGGCAGAAATGCGGGATGGCTGTGCATCACGTACTGTCACGTGAGATCAACTATCCATGTTCTCAGCCTCACGAGATGTGGTTCCATATCAACGGCGTAAACCTCCGATTTTCTATTGAAGAATATGCTTTGGTGACTGGTTTGAGCTTTGGCGAGTCGAGCTTTAATCCGGCAGATGACCACGATTTATCGGATGTGGAGGTTTATCGACGGTTCTGTAACGGTATGCCTATCACTGGGAATGCCTTACTGGAGCGATTTAAGAACACGCGAGCGCCCATTGCCGATCGAAATGGTGATGTATGTGTTGATTTGTACCTCGGCGCGGCTCATGTTATAGTGGCGTACGCGGTAATACTCGGTAGAGACATGAAGAAATTGGTTCCGCAGTGGATTTGGAAATTGGTTGATGATTTGAATCTGTTCAATAATTTTCCATGGGGAGCATATTCATACTTGAATTTGAAGCACTACATCACCAATGTGCAGAATACAAAGAAATATCACTTCTATGGTGCAGTGTGGGCATTTCATGTGTGGTCTCTAGAAGTCATGCCAGATTTAGCGGAAGCCGCTGCAAGACTTGATGACTCGACCGGGGCTCCCAGATGCCTTAAATGGAGGTTTAGAAGTAGACCTATAACAGATCTTGGACCACTTTTTTCTCAACTGGTAATAAATTCATTGATTTATCTCTTAATACTTTGCTGTTCTTATACAATACGCCATATCTAATATCCATTTTGTTTTTGTACAGGAGCCCAATTTGACACCGATTGCTGTTTCTGACGACGAGTCGATGACGTTTTACTGGCAGTCGACTCAATATCCAAATGCTCTCAATATTGGGTTTGTCCCGCCCAGCAATCCGCTAAGGGATGGTGACCAGTTTCCTTCTCGTCCCCGTACGGAAGCAATTTTTGCTGAAGAGGCTAACCCGACACATGAAGCTTCAAGGCCCAGACGATCACATGGAGCGGGTGCTAGCTATGTTGAGGCCGACAATTCAGACGAGGAGCCTCAAATTCAGCCACAAGATAAGGGGAAGCGTACTCGCAAAACTGCAAAAGCTGCATCCCAACAAGCTGCATCATCATCTTCCAGCAGTGGGGGCGAGCACCACCGCCGATACAATGATCGTCGTTGGATGAGAGAGGAACTGGAAAAATCTGAGGATCGGCTCCTGGACAAGATGGACAAGAGATGGGTACCTCGGTTTGCCAAGTGGTTTGGGGACTTGATGGATCAAATGCGATGTGGAACATCCCGACGTTCTCCTGCATATGAACCTACAACTCGGCCTCGGCAGGAGCCCATCTTCCACTCACCACCACCAGACCCCACCACCGTGCCTTTTACTACGGCGCCCAGTTCCATCCCATACACTTATGAACCATCCTCTTTGCCCTCTACTTCCATCCCATACAGTACTGAACCATTCACTGTGCCCTGTACTACCCCGCCCATTTCCATCCCATACACTACTGAGCCATTCACTCCGGCCCGATTTTCTATGCCTGAATTTGGTACGACATATCGGCCGCAAGGACAGTTCGTTAGTACGCATCATGATCCGCCTCGACATTCCATGTTTGGAACTGGTCATCAGATGGATATGTGGAGTCACTTGGGAGAGGTAATGTAAAGATTTTATTATCAAATCAGTTTTTTTTAATTATGTTTGAATTATTCTAATACTTCCCACTCGAGCGGGATCTAAAAATAATTCCTTAAGTTCCGGGCGGGATATCGGTTTTCACGAGTGGGATATAGAAGATGTAAAAATAAATATATTTGTTATTTAAATTTATTATGTAAATATTAAGTTATGATTTTTTTAACCGTATAAGTTATGCATTTTTTTAAAATTGTTTAAATTTAATCTTCTAGTAATAAAAAATACATTTTCCAAGACAAATAAATTATATAAATTCAAACAACATAGTTACGATTAATGGTAGATTGTTAAAGCCGATTACAATGTCTACGCGTATGACCTTCTTCACGACAATTACCACATCTCCTCCGACGTTGATTTGTCGATGATTCTGCTTCTTGCCTTGTGGTTTGTCTCCGGCTAGTTCTCTCTAATGCAGATGTTCGCCGATTAGTTCTCGGCCGTCCTGCCTGTAAAGTGATTACGGGAGGCAAGACCAAGATATTGGCCACTTGAACTGGAATATCCCAATCCTCTAAGTGTGGAACACGATGTATAGGATATTGATAAGCTTCGTCCCAAGCTTCTCGTTTGTAGTACCATTGCACATATTGGTATACATCATCAGCATTTTTTCTACATTTTTTAACAATAATGTTAATTATAACTTTTTAATAATTGTAATTATAATTTCGTATGGTTATGCAAATTGAAGCAATAAAACATACCGGATAGCAACAAAAGCATGCGAACACGGCAATCCATCATCTTGAAATTCACAACATGTGCAAGTGTGTAAATTGAGATCAACTTTCCAATTTCTTCTACCATCACCCACATTGAACACCAAGCCGATTCCACCACTCGTATCGTACCTAAATGACTTATTCATTGATTCTGTCATCTTCTTAGCCGCCTCTTGAGTGACAACTTCATCGTCCCCTTTGGGCAAATTTCATCTCTCATCGAACCATTGCTCGATGATATACCTTATAGCGTCAAGCATTGAGCATATAGGGAGACCACGAGCCCATTTTACTCTATGATTCCACACTTCTGCTGCATTTGAAGTGAGATGGCTATAACGCGGCAATGGACACTTGCATCGAGCCCACTTCTCTGGTCCAACTCTCATTAGTTTGTCGTATGCGCCTTGGCTTTCTTGTTGAATAGAGGCCATTGCCTTATCATAAATTGAAGTGCGATATGCAAAAGCAGCTCGTTCGTACAACCTTACAACAACTTTCCCATAACACGTCAACTTATTCAACAAGTGATAGTAGCAAAGACCGTGAACTGCATTTGGAAACACCTCATTGACAGCGTTCGCTATGGAGACATGTGCGTCAGAGACAATCAATGTATCTCTAAGCTCGCCATAAGCCATTTTCAAACGGGATAGAAACCATCTCCAAGATATATCATTCTCGATTGGGCCAACGCCTATCGCCAGTGGAAAAACATGCTCGTTGGCATCCTTCGTCATAGCGACAAATAAAATACCTCTATTCTTGCACTTCAGATGAGTGCCATCTAAAACTATCACAGGTCTCATATTGAATGGATACGCGAGTCTGCAGGCGCCGAGAGCCACGAACAAATGCTCAAATCTCCCATCATTTCCAACTTCAAGATCAGTCAGCGTGCCGGGATTTGATTCTTTGAGTATGTGAAGATAGCCATGCAACAACTGGAAGGATTCAACATACCCTCCGTATATACTTTGTATTGCGTAATGCCGTGCTCGCAACGCCAAATCATAACGGATGGTGATACCGAACTCGCGTAACATCTCCTCCATAATGGCCTTTGGCTCCATGATTTTACAGTTGGTTCTGATTTTTCGCTCCACGTAAGTTGCAACAACATCCATCTTGATTTTCCTCGGAGCGGCACGTCGTAGCTGACGGATGCATGAATGCTCAGGAATGAACTTGTGTATTATCCAAGTATTCGTCCCACGTGAGGCTGCACGCAACTCAAATGGACAATTCGGATACTTGCATAAGAACTTCATTCTAATATAATCTGATTTCGGAGTTTTGAATTCAAGTCCTCTCTCCATGTGCCACGTTCCGACTGCAATATTTATCTCTTTTTTGCTGTGGAAAACAGCACCAACACGCAACTCATCATCATCTGTCAGGTCAGGATCACGTGCTATGAGAGAAATCGTTGCATCGGGCGGAATCACCAGAACTAACCAGTTGGTTAGATCGCACGCGTCCGTCGTTGCACAGGGACGAATCCATGCACTGTGCTCCACCATAGCAAAATCGCGTAAACCTTCCTCAGTCCAGTCTTCAGATGCTTCACTATCAGTTTGGAGATCAGCACTGTCAACATCTTCATCGTCTGAATCCAACTCGACAGTGCATTGTGGTTCATCATCTTCGTTGTCTGGAAAATGACAATCCGGAACAACAGGTACGTGATACGTGGACGTCGCTTCGTAATTATACCCACTAGGATATAAGTTGGAAAAGAAATCCTGAGAATTGATTTGTTGTTGGATACGCTCCATTTCATCAGAATACGTGTGCCCTTGGTCGTATTGAAATGATGACGACTGCCCTTGGTCGTATTGAAATGACGACGGCTGCCCTTGGTCGTATTGAAAGGATGACGCCCCAGGTTCTTCGAAATATGGAACATACACATCTATTTGGCTGTGGATGAGATATACGGTTGGACGGGACTCCATGCACAATTGAGCAAATTGTTGATCTGTGCTCAAGAGAATCTTCACAGTGCGACCACTTCGAGCATGAGATAAATAATAAATCTCGTACCGAGTGCTCATCGAATTTCGACGCATCAGCACATCGATGTTATATTTCAAATTGATAAGAGCTGGAGTGGCAGCAAGAACTTGAGTGACCGATTCTGAACCGCCCACATACTCACAATTGTGCCATTCTCCACCATATTTGATGTTGAAATATTTCCATTCTTCCATATTGTGATAATTTTTTACGAGGAGTACAAAATATTTTGATGGTTGTGGTGTTTGAAGATTCATCTCTGCTACCACTTTTATAGAATTCATTCATTCATTCATTCAATCAATTGGGTGAGTGAAATTGTACAAATTCACGTGAAAGTAAAATTGTTACATCAATGGTGAAATACCATTCACGTGAATATTTACAGATGAATTTTCACATCCACCAGTGTCGATTACTATCACACTCAGTTGTATAGTACAATTATTATCAAATACTGTATACAAATTATTAAAATCTACGAATTAATATACCAATACAATCCAAAAAATATGTAAACTATATAAAAAATTAAATAATGTTATTAGTTCCAAAATAATTATATATCCCGCTCGTACAAACTTAACAAAAATGAAGATCCCACTCGAGTGGGATCTTCAATAATATCGAGTGGGATCTTCATTTCTTGTTAGAACACACGAGCGGGATTATTGTTCAATTTAATTTCTATAGTTTACATATATTTTCATTTTAATTGCTTATTCTAATATAGTTTACATATATTTTCATTTTAATTTAAATCACTTAATAGTTAGTCAATTTTATTATATTATTAATTTAATTAAAAATAGAGTAATTAATTAATAATTAGTTTCTAATAATATTTAGATTTACGAAACAGAAGATCCCGCTCGAGAATTCGAAGATCCCGCTCGAGTGGGATCTTCAAAAACCTCGAGTGGGATCTTCCAAAATTTATGAACTAACCGAGCGGGATTTAAGTTGAGTTGTCAGATTGCTATAATTATATTTAATGTTATATATTATATATTTTAGTAATTTCATTTTAATAATTTAATTAGTTATTACGTATTCAATATTATTACATAATTAATATAATTAAAAATTGCGTAATTAATTACAAATTTATTCGAAATAATATTTATCCTTCACCTTCAAATGATCCCGCTCGAAAATTAGAAGATCCCGCTCGAGTGGGATCTTCAATAATCTCGAGTGGGATCTTCCAATATATATGAATTAACCGAGCGGGATTTCTCAAAAGTTGTCAAATTGATATAATTATATTTAATTTTATATATTATACATATTTTACTGTTTTTATTTTAATAAGTTAATTAGTTATTACGTATTCAATATTATTATATAATTAATTTATTAAAAATTACGTAATTAATTAAGAATTTATTCGAAATAATATTTATCCTTAAACATGGAATGATCCCGCTCGAAATTTAGAAGATCCCGCTCGAGTGGGATCTTCAATAATCTCGAGTGGGATCTTTCAATATTATACATTTAGCCGAGCGGGTTTAAATAGATTTATCAATTCATATAATTTTGGTTATTTTTGTAATGTTTAAATATTTTTTTGTTTTTATTTCATATAATTTTGGTTGTTTTTTATGGTTTACATATAGTATCGGAAAATCTGTTTTGAGTAAACCCTAGACAAACTAATCATTGCAACACTAATTATCTAATTATTGACCACTTTTGCTAACTTCCATACCCTAACATCACAATCATTTTCGGTTAATGAGAGTAAAAGTATGAAACAAGTCAAATCGTACCTAATGTGTAAGAGATATAATATAAACAATACAACATCAAGGGTAAATGTGGATATAACTAATTTAGAAAAAGTGAAATTGGATATATTTCACAATTAAGACTATGCAAAATTCGATCTATATTAATTTGTATAATCATAATAACGTTAGCCATTTAAAGAATCGCATACATCATAAAATGCCAGTCATACTCATATATTTCTATATATATTTATATCAGATGTGGAAAGCGTGAGATTGGTTCCCCTACCTAATTAACAGATAAAAATATTTAATACTATAATGCACACAATGATAATTACCCTATTAAGTAGCTAGATACCCAATTTGGTAATATTGGTTTTTTCTCAAGTTGAAAGTTTTCTTATTACAACGCATTAAGTTACTATAATTTATGTATTACAATGTTGATACATTAAATTATTATTATTTATACCTTATAATATGTATATTTCTGCAATATATTTTCATGGGAATGGATTCGAGCTTGAGAATTATGGATGAAAGTGGAGATCTTGTGATAAAGGACAAGAGTTGGTGCTAGCAGAAAGAATTGAAGAGTATGGTCTTGGAAAGAATTGTTATTCTCATCCCAGCACTTTCTATCTATCTTTACTCTTTTAACATTATTTTATTAAAAAAAAAAGTAGTTTTAATGTAATGTCTGTACATGTTGGAATGTAGTAGTATAAAATAGCACAGTGTTGCCTCAAAACTCTATCAATGAAAAAGTTAATTCGCCTCCTTCCAATGCTTTCTCTCTATCTCTCTGCTTCTATCTAATTCTTCCTCATCTATCTTTTTCTTCTATCCAATCTATTCTCTATTCTTGTTCAGCAATTAATCACAAAAAAATTTCAAAAATATTTATTTTATTAGCGGGTTCATCACAATTGGTATACACAGCCAGGTTATTCTCAGATCATGGAAGAAGAAACAATCAGAATTGAAGATCTTGAAGAGGTGCAACAAAAATTGGAGAAGATCTTAGACGATGAACTAATGAAAAGGGAGGTTTATGAACTCAAACTTGAAGAAAGGATTATAAGCGTAGCAACAAAGGTGAATCAGAAACTCGATCATTTCGCTGAGGCTTTAGCTGAAATCCAGTTGCAACTACTTCATCTCGAAATGGGTAACTCGACTGTAGTCATGGATTGGACACTTGGAGATGACGAATCAAATCGGTTAGTAGCAGATAAAAAATTAGATGCACAAAAAAGGAATGAGAGTATAGGAGTTTTACCTACATGGAAAGATGCGAAAAATGAGACCAAAGTGAGTTTTCTCATAACCCTTTGAAACGTTAAATGTAGGGAAAATTGTTGGTTCGTGTTGGGAAATTTATTAGTAT
Source organism: Schizonepeta tenuifolia (assembly GCA_029490685.1). Taxonomy (NCBI): domain Eukaryota; kingdom Viridiplantae; phylum Streptophyta; class Magnoliopsida; order Lamiales; family Lamiaceae; genus Schizonepeta; species Schizonepeta tenuifolia. The sequence continues at coordinate 32,092,628 of CM055960.1, forward strand.
GAGTTTTGATGAATTCCAAAACCAACTGACCCCAACCGAGTAGATGTTGTCAGTTCCTAATGTTAGCTGTTAGGCTCGATGTTTGAGCAAAGTTAAGATTTTATCTTTACAGATCTCCAGCTGAAGACGGCAACATAGCAACACTCGGATACAACCCCGGATGAAAGATCGGATAAGGAACATCAGTTACAAGACTGCCTGATGAGAGAGCTATGCTTTTTGACAGTTGAGAGTTCAAGCCAACTGTTCAGTTGGAACATCAGCTATAGAATGCCATCCGATAAAGAGAATGTTTCAAAAAAGGGGAAGTTATAAAGAAGTCTCAACATGAAGTTCAAGATCAGCTGAGAGTTCAACAGTTCAGTCAGAACATCAGCTGAAAACCACTCAGATGAAGTTCAAAGTCAGCTGAGAATTCGACGAGAACATCAGCTGAAGACCACTCAGATGAAGATCAAGATTTTCAACCGACTAACCGAGGTTGACTGTCAGAAAGGTTTGAATTTGAATTTCAAAAGGAAGTCACATGAGGGTTTGACTGTTCAGTCATTACCCCATTTGGCCCAACACAAGACTGTCTCAGATGGAAAGCAGAAGAGCTCAGATGCCACATCGGGAAAGTCTGCAGAGATGAGAGACAAGCCATCGTTTTCAACGATCAAAGATCAACAGCTCTTCCAACGGCTAGTTGATTCTCTCCGCCTATAAATAGAGGCATTCATTCATTCGAAGATAAGACACTGATAAGAGAAGACACACGCGAGAAGAAATCTGAGAGCAAAAAGAAAAGAACAATATTCTTCACGAGTTGAACTGAATCTCTTAGAACATCACTTGTTGAGAGTTCTAGAGTTAGTTAGTTAGTTTTTGTGTCTTTAGATCGAACCTTGAGAACATCACTTAGTGAGAGTTCGTAGAGAGTTAGATCATAGCTCGCTTCACGCTAGAGCTTTTAGTTGGAAACCCATTTTCTTTCACCTGAAAAGGTTTAGGATTCTACTCTTCCTGTAATTGAGTAGTCAGGTTGTTAAGTACCCGTAAACTTAACTGTAAAGGTTGATAAGTACCCGCAAACTTATCCCTAACGGTTGCTCAGCCCGCGTAAGCTGAGTGGTTTGTCCAGAAGAACTTGGACAGAGTTGTGTGGACTCACAACTCCCCGTGGACGTAGGAGGGTTATCTCCGAACCACGTTAAATCTCTGTGTGCTCGTGTTTATCTTTACTCAGTTATTTCTTGCATTCTTAACTGTCTGACTAACCAGCATACAAACCTCATTTACACATCTTCAACTGTATTGGTTTTTGACCAACCGAGATATTTTGGTTCTTGACCAACCGAGCTTAAAAGCGTGAGTTGTTTTAACGAGTTTAATTTCCACCACATTCCGCACAGCCTCACTCTTCCAGCTGAGGTTGCTTACTCAGCTGTGAGATTCCAACTGAGTCTTTTTACTCGGTTGAAGTAATTTTTAAGGGTTCAGTTTTAAAATCCTAACTGGTGTATTCCCCCCCATACACCAGTTACTCGTTTCGGGACCATCAGTTCGGGCTGTAACTATTATTCAAAATTATGTATGAACAATGTTGCAAGTTATGGTGATTTTGAAGAAACGGTTGAACAGAGAGAAAACAATTTGTGTGATGATGAGTCCATGTTTAAGGATGATTTACTTGTGGGAAATATTCAAACTGATGTTGCTAGTGTTGGGGTTATTGTTGCTGGGAGAACTAAAGAAAATGGATGAGTAGATGAATTGATTTAAACAGACGATGGGATGATAGAAGTGAAAGAACATGTTGATGAGAAAATGATGAATTATGATGGTGAAGTATCAGATTTCATTGAAGAAAAAGAAATGGTGGGTGAATACAAAAGTATTGGTGTCTGTGATGAGGACAAAAAGAGAATTGTGACGGGGGAGGAGAAATTTGTTCCATACCCAAAGGTCATACATGTAATTGAAATTTTACCTCTTTGGGTCCCACGTGAAACTCTACTTTGGCTGAGATTGTTGGGCTCAGTACCTCCTATGAGAAAAGATGGAATCGAAGTTCACTTTTAGGGAGAAATTCATAAGATGAGTACAAGAGTGAGTTTTCTCATAACCTACTGGAAAATATTGTGTCGGCAACCATTTGTGATATAAGTATGGATATTTTGTGTCGTGGATCTGACATTGTAATGAGCAGGCCGTTACTTTTACAACCCTATAAATTGGAGACCGTGACAGAGTATGCAGAGCTTATATTTGCACCAAAGGAAAAGGTTAGTAACCTAGATTGTATAACCCTCATTGACCTATTAGAATCGAAAATGCTTGCAAGAGAAGAGGATGAAATTGATGAATTTCATCTCAAAGATTATGTGTTGGATGGCATGATTCTTGGTAATGCGGAAGTTGTCGAGAAGTCTATTGAGAAGTTTGAAGAAGAATCTCGCAGAAATTCCCATACCGGTATTGACAGTTCACATATGTTAATGATGAGAGAATGGCTTGATGATGCCCATCAATGGAAGATCAAGAAGAAAATATATTGCCAACAATCCATAGTATTGATTGTTGTGACAGATTCAGAGTTGGTGCAACAAATTGAGGATGAGACTGTCAAATTAAGCTCGTGTCGATTTTTAGTCAGTCCAGAAAGGAACAAGACTTTAGGATTAGTCAGGTTTAGGAAATTGTGATCGCTACATCGAGATGTATTCTTGGTTGTTTGGAGAGGCAGTATACAGCCCCGTACCGATGTAACTATGTTATACTTGATTAGGGTATAATGTCTCATGAATTTGGCACTGTAAAGAAGAGTTCATTGCTTTTACAACCCCATAAAACGGTGGCTGGAACAGAGTATGTGGAGTTTTATGTGTACCAAATAGACTTACTAACCTGAATTATATGAACCTCACTGATCTTCTTGAATCGACAAAGGATATCAGAACTTTTGATATGATTAGTCTTGCATGAAAACAGGATGCAGCAGGTGAAAGGACAATAAAAGTTTTGACCAAACTTGATTTGATGGGCAGAGGAATTGATGCACTTGATGAACTTGAATGTATTGGGGTAGATAAGGAAGGAGCAGCTACCATATAGAATTCTTGAAATGTGAAGATTCTATGAGTGAAGTTTTCTGTATATGACTGCAGCAGAGCGACAACTTCAATGTGCTAAGATCGTTGCTAGTGAAAGCTTCTTATTTGGCTATGGTTCCAGAGGAAATCACAAAACAGGACTTGCACTTGCAAGGAATCCTACTTTCTGTCTTGTTGAATGAGTGAATGATATTGTGCATCATTGGGCATGAATGTTAAAGAGTTTCCTTACCGAGATTCGTCGATCATTAACTTTATCACTAAACACTTTAGTGATGGCGAAGATCATGGTCTTCTCGCGAGACACCGCAAACTATTAAAGTTATGGTTGATGGAAGTGGTATCCGATATGAGATTCAAGTTTAGTGATTATTCACATTTGTCCACCGCTACAACTTTTGAGGTACTTGACAGCGCGAATGGAGTAGTGCAAGAGTGTGTTTTTATTTATGCACTTGATGCTTTTGAATTGAAAACAGGAGAAGGACAGGTGGTCAAGTTGGTTATTGGGCATTGGATTGGTAAAATCATTCTACAATTCCACCGTCAACTGTTCGGAGAAAAAAGGTATTAATCTTGCTGCAGTAAGAGCAAACTTGAGTAGTAAAACATATGGAGTCGGTGCAGAGGAAGCTAAGTTGTCATTTGACTATGAAGGAATTGCTTATTCAAAAGATAATATCAAGAATCAGATTGAGGACACGCACGGTGGACTAGTGGCCATGCAAGTGATCAAGGCTGAAACGTTACATGCTCATGTGCCACACAATTACGACAAAGAGTGTCCTACTCGAGCTAGAGCACTCACTCGTATGCTTCAGTTTAATGGTACCAAACTTTGTCATTCCACTTGTGATTTACCAAACTACTGTAGTGCGTGAGACCCATGCGCGGCGCGTGGATCTCATGTGCGGGGCGGGGCGGGCGCATGGCGGGTCGGGTCGGCACTGGCGGGTGTTGCACCGTAGATATGTATGTACTAGAGTGTTTCTCTAAAATGTATTACTCTCATGTTCTTATATAAAATCTATTATGACCAAATGTCGACTATATATATCCAGTCATTTTTGGAAATTAAGAGACAGTATGAACTGATTTTGATTGGTAAAAAAAACTAAAATGATATAGCTAACTGATACGCGTACAAGGCATGGAGGGATATGCTTTCATTTTGTTTAAAATAGGCAAAAGAATAGTTCGTTTTAAAACTAATTTTTGTTATTCGTAGAGCACAAATATGGCCGGTAGATTTTTTGGTAGACTATAATAACAAAAAACTTCTTCAACAATAGAAATTAAATCTTTAATTAGTCAAAATTATTTGAGAGTTGATTAGATCACGCTAATATTAGTCAATGCCTAGACGTACATAATTTAAACTTTAGTTATATGCCTCATACCCACCAGGGTGGAGCCCGTAATGCTATTACATCACAACGGGCTCCATTAAGCATTAGTGTCCTCGTTTTGTGAGAATAGCTAAACCGTAATGTTGAGTTTATTGAGCCCATTTATAAACTAATTAGACATTCATTAATTTATTTTATTCGATGTAGGATATCATAAATACTTTTAAAAGTTTTTAGGATCAAATTTTAAATGTTTAAGTATATACTTATTAATTATAAGTACTATGTAAAGAACTCATATATTTTACTCTTTCATTTCCTAAAATAAGTGTCTTGTAGTATATGTAATTTAGGTTGTCCCAATATAAGTATCTTGTATCATTGCGTGAGGCATAATATGTCTTGTTCAATTTCAATATATTCCCCTCTCCCAACTCAAATACCAAAAGAAAAAGAAAAAAAGAAAAAAAGAAAAAAAGGGATATAAGTGCATTTTAACAATGAGAGAGTTAGAGTAGAAAAGCAAAGCAGCAAAAAAAAAAAAAATGTTTTCTCATCTAAAGAATGAGGCAAAAAGTAAGGTGCAGCAATAAGGTTATGAGAGAGTGGAGAAATGATACATATATAGCTTGTTATTAAAGCATTAATTAATAATACAATAACGTTATTTTATTTTAGAGACAGAAGAAATACAAGGTCCGATATACGTACGGTATATAGATGGATTTGGTCTGCCGTAATCAAAATTAATTAATTGAGAGGGTGGGGGAAGAGACGAACAGGAAGACCGTTGGCAGGAATAGGCATGGGGTCCACCACAATTTTCTCATGAGGAATCACCATCTCCCACCTGAACCTCCTCACCAGGTGGTGCATGAACACCAGTATCTCCAGCCTCGCATATTCCTTCCCCGGGCACATCCTCGGCCCTCCCCCGAACGGCACGAACGTGTACGGCGCCGGCCCCCTCCCCTCGAACCGCCTCGGCTCGAACTTCATCGGCTCCGGAAAAAACTCCGGGTTCTTGTGCGTCGAATTCGCACTCCAGTATAGCTATTTCATTATTCATAATATAAATGATCAAAATATTTGTAGTTAATTATTACTACTATTATTCAGGAAATTAAATAGCAAATTACCTTCCAGCCCTTGGGAATGGAGAAACCGTTGTACATAAAATCGGCGATGGCTTCTCTGAAAGCTCCCTGCAGCGGCGACGCCAGCCTCAGCACCTCACATGCAACGTTCCATGAGTATTTCATCTTCTGCAAATCTTCCCAATTCAGTAACTCTCCTGGAGCTTTACATTCTGCAATTTCCATTTGTTCTGCATATATAGATATCAATTCATTAATTAGAATATATGATTAATTGAAAAAAAAAAAAAAAAAACAATTTTTTTTTTTACTTTTTTTTAATTACAATAATACCATTGTAGACACGTTCGTAGATATGGGGGAGCTCGGCCAGATACTTGACGATGAAGGTACATGCAGAGCTAGCAGTATCATGGCCTCCGATAAGTAACCCTAAAATCTTATCAGCAATATCCAATTCCTGCATGCATTTCCCGCTCTCATCGCTCGTCAGCAGCATGTGCGACAGAATATCCTGCGTCGCCGACGCCTTCCCGTCGGCGAGGTCGATCTTCCGCTGCTTGATGATGGAGAGGAGCTCTTTTCTAACAAAGTTGGACGCCTTGATCCCCTTATTGAACGGAGTTCCGGGCAGATCGATGGGGATGGAGATCAAACCGGAGGCCAACAGATTGAACGGCTCTGCCAATTTTTCGACTTCACTCGGATCCTCAACGCTCACGAAGAGGCGGCAGGCCAGCCAGAAGGTGTAGTTCTTCGCGAGGGAGAAGACGACGACCTCCTTCCTGTTGTCCCAGCCGTCGGCGAAGTGGCGCTGCGCGATGTGGTCCATGATTCCGACGTAGCGCTGCAGGGCCTCCGGCTTGAAGAAGTTGGGGAGCATTCGCCGCATCTTGATGGCTTCTTCTTTGGAGGATGTTTGGGTGGAGGAGGGGAAGATTTTGTCGACGGAGGCCGGCCACCATACCTGCACCAGCTTGTTCTCGTTGGAGAAGAGGAACTTGTTGCCGGCGGAGCCGCAGAAGACGGCGGCCTTCTCTCCTAAGAGATGAGTGCGGAAGACGGTGGCGGAGAATTTGGCCATGCGGTCGAAGATGAACTTCTCGGGGTGGCCTTTCCAGCCGGTGGAGAGAAACTCGAGGCTCTCGCCGATCACCGGCCACCCCATCTTGCCCGGGGGCAGAGGGGCGGCGCCCGGTTTGGGTTTGTTCTTGTGGAAGACAAGGTTAAGGGATAAGAGGATGGAGGAGATGAAGAGGCATAAGAGAGTCATGTAGAAGATCTCCATTTTGCTCGTTTGTTTGATGAATGTTGAAAATATGGGATGGTGTGTTTTTATAGGGGGAGTGATGTAGGTGGAGTCAAAAGAAGGTAGTGGTTTTTGATGAGAATTAATGGTGGAAGGAAGGAGTTAGGAATAGGAATATTAATTGGAAGATCAATGGGAAATTATTTAAACGCACTTTTTTAAGTGATGAGAAAATTAATCATGATACAGTAGTCCAAAAGAGTAGGATTATTATTTTAATCAAATTTTGTTTGAAATATGTAATGTTATGCCGAAAATGAAATATGATGCGGTATTTTAGCTGCTTTCTCTTACGTCCGGCCAACAATTACTTTACTTCCTATGATGTTTCATCTTCTATTCTATTCATGAGATTTTTGATATTTGGCGATTTGATAAGATAATTATATACCCTATTTGGATGGAATAAACCCTAATCAATGTCACATGTCGTACAACCAATGGAAAGAGTAGAGAATAAAACACGAAATGGAAGTAGGAAATTAATTCGATTTGGTCCAACAAATACACTAATTAATTTATACTAGGTTTATATCAAGTGGAAATCACGTCATTATAAATATATATGAAACTAGTATAATATTATCTTTTAATTTATTATTTTTCTAATTTTTCACTTTGACCACTTGTCCCAAAAAAAAGATTTAACGTAGTACTTAGCACAGCCAAATTTTTTAGAGAAAAACAAGAATATGTTTGCTATGGAATATATAATTCTTTTTTTTTTTTTAATGGAAGATGCAGCATAAGCCCATGTTTTATTAGACATTTATAGGGTTCTGAAATGGATTCAAGTAACCGAATCCATTACTCCTTGTTTGGTTTTGGTAGTAGGTTAATTATTACTCTTAATTGAATGTAACTCAAACCCTCAAAATGTTACCCCCAATTCTAAATTAGAGGAGTAACAAAAAAAATTTCTCTTCGTATTCATTTCCCTTATAAGTGATTCGTTTTCATTAATATTGAACCAAACATCTTATATACAAAAATAACACTTACCAGTTATCATCTACTTGATTTTACTATCGAGTCTATTGGTCCATTCCCCCACTTGAACCAAACAAGATTGAGTCCTTTGTTTTAAATATATTTCTATATTGTTCAAAACGAACTAAAGGAGATCTCCTTTTTCGTATTTTTGGAAATTGTTTTGGTAAAAAAGATGAATAATATTAAAGAAAATAAAATCAAATTACCTGTAACAATTTAAATTTATACTGTCAATGACACCACGGTGAAGACTTTCATATGTTAAGATTAGGTCCACGCTTCAAGTCCTATATATTGTTTCCAGATTCTCCAACGAAAATAAATAAATAAATGATCCCTATGTAGGACATTTCAGATGGTCAATCGACGTTTTCTTTTCTTTAACTTGAGCTGTAGAAATGATTATTATTGAGAGCTAGAGGTTTTTTAGAACACTTAAATAGGGGGTAGTGCACATTCAGAACAATTCGTTGCGGGGCTTCGATTTGAGAACAGTAAACAATTAGTAATCCCTCCGTAGGACATTTTTTGGCCCAAACCAGCCCGATTGCCACATGTCTGCCACATCAGCCTCCAGTCATCCTCCACTAACCCCTCTCTCACCCCTCTCTCTTTCACCACGGGCAAAAACCTCTCAACTTCTAATTCTCATTCATTCACCTCCCTCTACGCCGCCACCCGCATGTCACATTCTCTGATGCCACAAGTTAGCCACTCCGACGAAGCGATGGAGAGGAAGCCAGCTCCTTTAGGGATCAATGAGTAGTTGAAGCTTCCCCAACACTCGACCCCATGATTATCCTCTCGAATCCCACAAAAATGGCGTGTCCCCGCCTCCAAACTAACTAATCTGATCCAGGCCGGAGGGGTGCCAACGTCGGTGTTGTTGCCCCAACATTTTATCTAACCTGACATCTGCGAGATGCCGCAGATTGAGTCTACATTGGATGCTAACGCCGCAGATTGAGTCTACATTGGATGCTGACGCCGCAGATTGAGTCTGCAGATTACTGGAGTTTGGGCCCCAGCAAGTGATCCCTCTGTTTAAAACTGCGCCGCAACTGAACCCGTCGCCAGAGACGACCTTCGTGTACACGGAGGCAGCGACGGTCTGATCGTAGAAAAGGAAGCTCTGTTTCGAGGAGAGACTTGTGTTGGACACTCTGACGATATCCCAGCAGTCGATGGCACCGGTGACTTTTTAGGAGAAATACGAACTTCGAATGGCGCTGATGTGATCTTTGTCAGAGAGGATGTGGGAGTAGGCGTTGAGTTTGAATGCATCGGGGATGAGATCGGTGGTTTTGGCGGCTCCCATTGAGTCCCAGCATAATGCTTGCGAGATGTCTGCTAAAATGCCGCACAAAAGAGAGTGATCGCCGAAGGAGTCTAAGACGGGCCCCATGGAGCCGAAGCCATGGGCGGAGGCGGCGAGAGTGAGTAGAAAATGGAGTAAAAGATGGGATGTGGGATTAGGCGGAGGAGCTTTCATGGTTATGATCGAGGGCAGTGGTACAAAGAAGTGGTGTACAAGACATGGAACTGCCGCCGCGATCTGCCGTCCTTCTTCCTGGATATGAATCCCAACGCTCGATTCCGATGTTTATTGAGAATTTGCAAAACGGAGCGGATGATTCCCTGACGGTGCTGCTGAACACCTTCGACGCATTGGAATCAGAGGTTTTTGCCCATAGTGATAGAGAGAAAGGGGGGGGGGGTTAGTGGATGATGACCGGAGGCTGAGGTGGCAGATATGTGGCAGACATGTGGCAATCGGATCCGTTCGGGCCAAAAAATGTTCTACAGAGGGGTTACTAATTATTTACTATCCTCAAATCGAAGATCCGCAACAAGGTGTCCTGAATGTGCACTACCCCTTATTTAAGTGTCCTAAAAAAATCTCTCTTATTATTGATATGAACCTTAAATCTCTTTGCATGAGGTATAGAAGTATATAGGCTTTGCCCAATATCTTCAAAAGATCAAAGCGAAATAGTTAACAATCTAAATCAAGATGTTTTTTCAATTACTACTACATTACAATTTTCGTATTTTATTTATCAATACGTGTATATGTATATAATACACGGATATATATAATATTATATGATTAATATATTAAATTTCAAGCTGACCGTAAAGTCAAATGACTCGTTTCAAGTCAATGAAAAACCAAAACGTGTACATAACCATAGTTTATCTAAATTCTAATGAAAAAAAACAAAAAATAAAATAAAGTGTGGCGACTTACACTTTGGCGAAGTCTGCCAGCAGTGGCAGGACATTTCTAAATATAATTATTCTTTTAAAGTCGTTGTTTTTTTCTCATATTTTTTTTAACATATAAATTTGGGATAAAAGATGTGTTAGTGGAGTTTTTAACTAATTTTTTTTTAACATATAAAAGATCCTTTTAATTATTTCACCTTTTCTTCTTTTTTAACAAAATTTTATTATTTTATATAGTTGACTTTTAGTTCCTTTGGGGATAGCCTAATGGTAAAAGTGAGTGCTTGAGACTGAGAGGTTTCAGGTTCGAACCTCACGAAACGCCTCTATAGGTCGAGCCTATCACACCTGTACTTGGAAAGTGTGGTTTACCTGCCCTGTGTGGTTTACCTGCCCTGTGTGGTTTGCAGGCTACTGCACAAGGGACGGGGGTTTACTTAGTGCGCACCGAAGGTAGCGGCTGCAGGTTCCCACGATATATAAAAAAAAGTTATTATAACAGTGAAATAAAGTGGTTATAGAGAAAGTCAATAGTGAACAATACAGAAAATGAGGGTAATAATAGCGAAAGGTGAAATAGTTAGGAAAAATAATGATTGTATTAGCAATTTAAATAGGATCTAAATAAACCCTAATTTCGTCAAAAAGGAAACATGACAAGAACAACAGATCAACCCAAAAGAAATAATAGGGACAGTGGGAATACTTCACGATATGGTGGATTTTTTTTCGAAACCGAGGCTCCATATAACATGTTTTGTAGGTAATCGAGTTGGTGGTTTGGCATTCTGTCTTTCTTCTGTTAGATCATTCATAATGGTTGCACCCCATGACGGCGTGATGAGCTATGGACCCCAGATAGAGCCATCTAACTGCAATGAAAAAACTTGATAGGAGGCGTGATATAATTAGTTTTGAGATGTTGGATAAAATTGATAGAAAAATGAAAGTGAAGTTAACATTAAATAAAAATGAAAATTACTTTAATTTAAATAAAAACTGAAAATTACAATAACTAAAAAAATGAATTACAATAATTCAAAAAACATATACTATTAATTTTGAAAGAAAATTAAATAATCTAAAAAATAAAAAATTACAATTAAAAATATTAGAAATCTTATTAATCTATTTTATACAATAATAATCTTAATAACAAAATTAAAGCCCACACTAGTAAAATCATTTTTTGGCCCACTTAGCCAATTAATGTTATTAACCGTAAAAACTAAAAGAAACACACTTCGCCTTCTTCTTCTTCTTCGCCGTCCCTACATCTAGTAAGTTTCTCTCCTCTTTCTTCTTCATCTTCTTTCTCTTAATATGGGCAAGTGTATAATGAGATGCATCATTATGTGTAGTGAGATGCACCATAAAATGGTAAATACATCATATTATATAATAAAATGTACCGCACAGTGTAATGAGATGCACCACATTTTATTAAGAAAAATTATTAAAGATAAAAAAGAAATATTAGAAAACAAAAAAATTATCGGACACATACACAACACGCGCCACGCTTGAAAAGCGTGCCAGTGTCGTGCACTCGCCACACGTCCATCTCACAATGTAAGACTGGTTACAGAGAAGAGTGACTCGCAAGAAAAAGGGACCTATAATCCGAAAACAACAGTGTACATCATGCTTTTATCATGGCCACACTTTGTTGAAAAGTGATTGCCCAATGTCATAAATTTCTCTTAACTAATTAATTAATTAATGTTCACTTAAGTACTAATTGACACCGTACGGGTGCATAGCTAGCATTAACTAGGCGATAATTATAGTGTGACTTTTTAATTTAGTTTAGAGTCATTAATTTATCTCGATTTTTGGCGACATTCAAATTTTTTTAAATTACTCGAATTATATGTATATTATCAAATAAATTATTATACTATCATGTAGATGAGATCTAATCCAATACTTCTCATTAAGAAGAATTTTGTGATGCCTCATCTAGCTATTTGAGCTACATTTTATGGGCAGCCACACTCACTTTTGTCGTAAGTTAATTCTGAATATTTATCGATTTTTTCTCAATATTTTTAGTTTGTAAGTATACCGTCGTCTTACTATTTTGCACGAACGATAGTATGTATAGTAGAATTAAATATCTTAAACAATTGGAGTCTCGAATTCCACATCAACTCAGCCCTCCATGTTGAAAGTATTGCACGGTTTCTTTTTCCGATTTTTCTTTTTATTGTTACTTCCACCGACCTTTTTCCGTCGTAAGATACACCACGCCAAAGTATAATTCACTATACATAGAAAAGCATCATTTGTAAGAAATCATCATTTAGAATTTTGTAAATTATTATATACTTTTATATATATATATATATATATATAGGGGATGGATCAAATAAAAACCATCCCTTATATGCAAACTAGAAATTCATGTGGACCATTGATTCATTATAATCTATGGATGTTATTAATTTGAATTATTAACACATTTTTTAAGTTGAATCGGCATATAAGGACTTTCTAATCATTCTCTTTTCACTGTAACTAACGTATCCTTGATTTGTGGGATGTGTGTTTTTAACTTTTTTATTCCAATATTATACGAACATATTATTTTTGATATATTTTTTATATTAATCCATTTGCACATTATTTTATTAATTTTCCTTTTCATGTTGGCAGTTTGCGCATATCAACAAAGTATAACAATAACATATTCAACGTTGCATTACGATGTAGATTCGACAACATTATATGGAACACATGAAAGCATTACAACATTATATTTTAATCCTAAAAATATATATATATATATATATATATATATATATTTTAAAAAATGTTTTACTTTAAGTTAAGCATGCCACAACATTATTACTTCTTTTGAAGAACATTATTTCATGAACAAGTAATACATTGATTGTGAGACTCCTTTAATTTTTCTCAAAATCTGTGTGTTTATACCAAGGCGTGCGATTGTGTAAAACTAAAGAGTAAAATACTATTAATTTGTGCAATATTAGACATTAAATTTTATCAATTTTCAAATAAACATGTAGATTTTGATAAAAGTTCCAAAAATTCCTTATGGTTATTTTTCGTAAAAAAAACATTATATCGAACTAGCAAAAACATTACATTAAATGCAAAAAAGCATTATTTATAGAAGCATTATTGATTTACCCTTTTTCGTTTTTCATTTGATTTATTTAATCAAAATTCATATCCATGTAACTGAAATATGGATTGATTAGATATTCATCCATATATATATATATATATATATATATATATATATATATAGGGATGAGGTTAGGTGAAAACCAATCCTTATATAGAAACTAGAAACCACAACTAAAACAATGTGCAAATGGATTAATATAAAAAATGTATCAAAAATAATATGTTCGTATAATATTGGAATAAAAAAGTTAAAAACACACATCCCACAAATCAAGGATACGTTAGTTACAGTGAAAAGGGAATGACTAGAAAGTCCTTATATGCTGATTCAACTTAAAAAATGCGTTAATAATTCAAATTAATAACATCCATAGATTATAATGAATCAATGGTCCACATGAGTTTCTAGTATGCATATAAGGGATGACTTTTATTTGATCCATCCCATATATATATATTCAGCCACACTGTGGCCAGCCACACGAGCTAAAAATGGTAATATATATTTTTAAAATGAAAATATACTCTAATTGGGAACCATAAACCCTAAAAGAGAAATGTGATTATTTCTATTTTTATAGTCAACTTTCCTTTTTTGACGCGTGTGGCTGGCCACAGTGTGGCCGGATATCTTTATTCATATATATATATATATATATATATATATATATATATATATATATTTACTAAAAAGTATAACTTATACTTACTGTTTTATTAAAAAATTATTTAGGGTTTAACAAAAGTAAGAAATTGAGACAAATTGAATGAGACAGAGTGAGTACATATGCTATGTAAAGTAGTATCATTTACGACATCAATCTATTATATAAAACTGTACTTGTAATAAGGGTAATTAAAGCTCAAATATTAATTAAGATCGATGTTGATCAGAAAGAAAATAACCCGAGCTATTGAAAATTACAATTAAATCCACACGAACTATCAGAAAATTATGAAAAAATCATGAACGATAATTTTTGGTGTTGGGAAGTTGAAAAAAATATTTTTTCATTGAATTTGAAATGAGTAACGAGTATATAAATAAACGAGTAAATATCTAATTATAATATGTTATTAAAATTTACTTTGTGATATTCAGACAATAATGTATATTATTATGTGTCCAAGATGTGAACAAACAAATTTTTTTTAATCAGATAAGAACGGGTATGTGTACTTACGATTATTTCTCTACAAATAATAATATACGATTATTTTCATGACATCCCAACCTTTCTCATGTCTAGGTGGAATTTCTAGATTTTTTCTTAATTATTTAATATCTCAATTTATGTGTATTAAAAAACCATCACATGACCACGTCTAACTTATAACATGTCTTCTTGGTACAAATCATGCATGTGGCCATTAATCCCTTTTATTGTACAACCGTTTTCTTTCCACTTCATTTTTTGCATATAGTTTTTGTAGGTGAAATTTCATTTCATTTTTTTAATATTAGATGTTTTTATCCAATTTCTTTTTTACATGTCAGCAAAATTCTTGATTCATTCTTAAATCTAAACGGGTTCAAGTTTAAGACATGTTTGATGGGTAGGTACCTAACCCATTGATATTCTTAGATTTGGGACCACTATAGATATAAAGTTATGATTTGAGTTTGAGACAAGTATATACATGGTGATTTTATTTGAGAAACCGGGTACAAACATTCAGTAACATTATCCCTTCTTCTTTTTTTTTGATATTATAATTTGATATAGTCGTGTAACACTCTTTTAATATATTGTCACAATACTGTCACTTCAATATACAATTTTTTATTTATTTATACTTATAAAATTATAACGTAAAGTGCTTCCCCACCGATGCTCGATGGGTCGCACACTATCAAGTGTTCGAGGTTGTCCAATCACAAAATCAAATTAAAGGAGGGATGCATAATCATGCTTATTAGAAATACCGATCTGTCAAATGAACTTTGCCATGGCACCAGGGTGATAAACTAAACTCGAGACCGCGTAATTGAAATCAAATTAATTTCAAGAACTAATTTCAAGAACAAATGCAAACAAAAAGTTTTCAATAGCAAGAATGCTCATGAGCCCCTCGAATTTTACTCAAGACAATCTCTTTCCAACATGGGATTTTACTTGACGAAAGTTGTGTTTAGTCATAATCAGTTGTATGTTGCTATCTCACGAGTCACTAGCATAAAATGTCTCAAAATTTTGATTTCTGATAGTGACGGTAAGACATATGACACAATAATTAACGTAATTTACGATCAAATTTTCGGCAAATTGTGAGGTATTTATAATACTAATCATTTTAAAAATTGATTATTATTATTTTATGCATGTGTTTACTTTGATTTCTTTTGAATTCCTTACTGATGAAAGATGTTAGGAGAAATTGAATAAACCCGTCTTTTCACTTGAATTCCTATCATTATATGTAATGTACAATTCTTTTAGTGATTCGTCGTCGTATTATGACTTTAAACAAATATTTATTTATATTTTTAAAATAAATATTATAATATTAAGTAACCCGTCTAAATTCGCGGGGTTTACATGCTAGTTGTAAAAAGTTGAATATTTGAGCATGAAAATTAAATTTGCCCAGACCAATTTCTAGTCTCGGGCACTAAAATCACTGAGTTCTCTTCCAAACTCTTGGTCTTCGTAATCAAAGCCTTCTGCCGCTGATTCCAGAGAAGAAGACGGGCGAATTCTGTTGACAAAGTTAAGAATGTGATTGCTTCTCTGCTGCTTTTTATGATGTTTGAATTCGGAAATCAATCGAGTTATTAGGTTTCAGAAAAAGGAATTCTTTCGATTCGACGTATTCTATTGGAAGGCGAAACAGAATCAATTGAAATAGAGTAAACGATGGCTCTAAGACGAATGCTTGGATTCTCCGATGGAGAGTTGATGCGGTCGGATTCAAAGCCATGCTCTCGGCTAATGAGGCACACTGCTGGCATTTGCTCAGTTTGTGGAGCTTTGGGATTTTGGACTATGTGTCGCTTGTATTATGGTTTGCCCTCATCTTCTGATGCCTTTGATTCTGTTTCATGGAAGCTATAGATATATTCATTTTTGTTTTAACATAATGCTTCCATCTTCAGTGATAAATTTGGAAATTTGAGTTGCAGTGCATTTGTTTATATTCACAATTCGTTTCTATTGTTTAACTTATTTGTTTTCTTCAATATTAAGTCCAAAAAATTATTTTTCTGTTGTTGGTCAATAACTTGATTATAACTGTAAAGAAATGCTTGCTTATGCTTGTTAGCATTTGCAAGATTGAAGGGAAATCTCGACTCGAGTTATATGTTTTTCAGAACACAAATTGACTTTGGTTTGAGATAATCTATAGATATTATCTCCTTGAGATATTTGTAGAGTGACTGTAACCTTTTCTGAATGGAAAATATTTATCTTTTCAAGTTTCAAGGGTTCGAGAGGGCACATGATCTGTGTATGTATGATTGATCATCGAGAGTTACTCGTTTACATGCTATAATGATGGATGCCTATCATTGTTTTTGCAACATCACAACTTGCCTGTTCTTGCATGCTTAGGATCTTTAAGATGATGAGATGAGCAGTTCGTCCCTATTCTTTTAGTCTAACTAAACTAATCTTTCGGGCATTCAATAGTTGAGCATTCTATGAGCCAATGCCATTTAGAACATCACAAAAATCAAAGATTTGGTGGAACTATAAATACAAGTTTGTTTAGTTTCATGGCAAATTATTGTTGATTAGCTCTGTTCGTATTATGTCCTCGTTTAGGAATCTAGTGTTGCCGTTGTCCATTTTGTTTATGACATAAATGAAGGCTCCATCATCATCTTCATCCAATAATTTTCGAATGAGTTGATGTACACTTAACTTGTTTTGATGGCAATGCATGTCTTAGAATAACAGTTCCTCGAACTCTTAGGTGGGCTGCTTGCGGAGCTGTCTCTATGAGCGCGACCACAACTTTTCTAGTTCGGTTATTCAACCCTGAATGTGAAACTTCAAAATATAGCCGCCTACGGCCATAAAAAATAATGTAGGTATCATGGATGGAGGCTGACACGCACCCGTCGTGTGGTACGATCAAAATGCCTGTGTATGCCTCAGACGGATAGTACACGCTCTTATGCTCACTACCGGACTGGCTAGTCTTAACGGTAAGCTAGGGTCGATCCCACGGAGAGTGAAGAACCACTTTACTTTTCAGGTGCACAAGTTTGGTTGTCACAGTCCAATCATGTTTATCTGCACAAAATAACTTGGAAACAATCAAATATAAAAGGGGTAAAATTTGGGTTAGGTCATGATCACTATTGATATTTGTATTCGGTCATAGGCATACTAAAGATCCGTCCATGCTTCATATAACCTTAAGGCGTGGCCCAAAGACATTAGGGCGTTTCAAGAGATTATATTCCACACTTAGGATAGTTGAGTCCCTTGTAGTCACTTGGTCCGAAGGTCACGCTTCACCCCGGTCACAATGTCATGGCCTCACCCCGGTCACAAGGCCGTGCTTTACTCCTTCTTTAATTAGTAGTCATACTTGATCCCTCCAAGTATGACCCTCACCAACCTTCTCTTCCAAGTTTCCCGGCTCCGCACCTACAGAGCAGACATAACTCATGAAATATACATTTTCGGTAACACGTCCAACCAGTCATCTATATGTCTACGATGCGTGAGGTGAGTCCCTTGGTTGATAACCATGGCTTTATACCTCGTCACAGTTGATGGATAGCCATTAGAGAAGCCCAAGAACAAAGAACGACGCAATATCTCCTTGCCCGTTCCTTGCCATCCAGATCTACAACGCTCTTGAAGGCGCTGCTCAGCTACTCGGTCACACGCATACTGAACATTGTTGTCTGGCATGCCCTGACCTTTGCTTGACGTGGTACAACCCTTACCGAGCGAAGATCAGCCGCTAGGTCCGAACTGTTCACGATTTCTGCTCAGACCTTTCCGGAACTACTGAACTCAACCGAGTGCACAAATGCCTCTCGAATAACTCACATATCAACAGTTAATCACTTTCCCCTTCCAAATCTCACTAGGGGAATTACTCACACATATTGAAAGACATATTCATGCATGTAAATAAACTCATAATGAAAGAAAATACGAAATACTTAGAATAAAAAGTACCTAAGGCCAACCGCCTTGAATTTGTTCTTAACAACGGAATGAAAATAAAAGACAGTAAATTGTTTATATTGCGAATGTAAAAAAAAATGCTGAGAACGAAATTGTATCTTGGGGGGTGATAAGTGTATTCTCACCGTCCACACTTGTTGGACTTTAAATAGAGATAGTGTATAAAATATCAAAACCCTAGCTGCAGCCGTCAATCTCTTCTCGTCTAGGGTTTACATCTTTTTTTAGCTCTTGATCTGCTAGATATGAAGATATGATTTGATACGATTTGATTTTCTTCAATCTCTGGTCTTATCCTCGTATCTGATTAATATCCCGCCTGGTAGGACTTTCCTTTCCTAGTACCCACGTGTATTTCCATATTTAGCTCTGGTTGCTGACTGCTGCTGTCGGTCATGGTCGTACTGACTGCATCCTTCAGTTAGCCTCATACCAGGTGGAATTCTTCGGGGATCGTCACTACTCTAAGATATTGTGAGTGGTCCATCATTGAGCTCTCTTCCTGGGAGAATCATTATCCGATAACGGGGCTAATTTGTCTCGGTAATGCCCATTCTGACCATATTTCGTCCACATGCCCATTTCCATGCTTCCTCCTCCAGAATATCTGTTTTCTCCCCTATACGACTTATACAGACACAAAAAAAAAAGAAAAACGGGGCCAAAAGACCCAGAAGTCGAAGACGCATCACACCTACACACTTAAACCATACTTGCCCTCAAGTATGCAGGTGGATTCACAAAAGACACCGACGAAAATAGAAAAAAGAGAAGAAATAAAGACTCAAGACATGGAACTGCATAATTATCAGATCGGATCATACATGCACGCATCAACCGTTATGTCATACCACAAACCATTGAGCAAATAAATCATATGAAGAGATTAGCAGTTTCTCTCACACACTCAAGTGTATGGCTAAGTGTATACTCTCATTCTATGCTGCCTTAGCTTCCCTATAGGCTTGTTCAAGTATTCATAGCAAATGTTTAATCTGGTGCAATTCATCAAAGGGTCTTTGTTAGGTTGTAGTGGGGTATACGGAGCAGTGGTAAGAATTTCTGGATAAGTAGTTTAAAACTTGGTTCCAGTCATACCAACCTATCTTTTTCAGTATTGGCACTCCCAATTCACCTTTTCTTTCTTTTCAGCAGAGTTTATTTTATATATATACTTTTTCAATGAAGCGATTTCCTCTTTTCATTGTTAAACCAGACTCTCCATTTTCAATTTATGCTTTTCCACCTTAAGTAATGAGCTACCCTTTATCCTCCGAACAATGTGGGAGTCACACTTTTAATCAATTGTGACGCAATGGCTTATGAAAGAATTCATTCGGCTCAAAGTGGTTAACAAGGATTTATCATTTCAGCTCAAGGAAATAAATCTGGGGCTCTAAATAGAAGAAATTACCCGAGTCATATAAACTACACCAACCAGCTAGAATCTACAATCAAGTTCTAGGGTTACTAAGCAGCATAGTCACACCAGAAAATAAATGCAAATTTGGCTCAAATTTCACAGGTATGGATTATTCAGTATGCTCTCTACTGCTATCATGTGATAATGCTCATCATACTAACAAACCAGTCAAACCCAATAGCATGCATGAATCACCAATACCAACAACATGTGCAGATTAACTCCAAATTCAAGACTCAAAAGAAAAACAAAGACCTTTACTAGGGAGAGAAAACTTATTCGTGGAGTGTGAGGACTCGGTACCAAGAGATTGACTCTTCTCTTGATGAAATGCACCCCAACTGTCCAACAATGTGTGCTCTGGCTTTGGTATGGAGTAGAAATCATGCGTAGCAATTATTGAGTGACGGATAGAGGGCGAATGGATTTTCCGCTGCTTCAAAATGCAGAGGCCTCGCCGATTAGGGCAGACCCTGACCGCATGTCATACTGCTGATGCGGTAATCCCTTAACCACCAGCCCCACCTACACACTATGCTTTGCAAAGTGGGGTTTGATCTCCGATGCATAGAATCCAGCTCATCCCATCTGCAAGGTTAGTCACCCAAGACACAAAAAATACTAGAAAATAAAAGAAACATAAATTCAAAGCAGTAGGGGTCATACCAGTGACCTTATTCTGGGTTACCTCCCAGTTAGCGCTCTTGTTTATTGTCTTGAGCTCGACCTTGCCAAATCCTTCTCAATTGTATACGAGTTCAAAGAGACAACACTTCTCCTTCTGCTTATTCGTAACTGAGTAATCATAATAGGGCTTTAGTCAATGCCCATTCACCACGAATGTGTCACATCCATTCATGTCATAAACTTCGATGCTACCATTGGGACATATTTCCTTAATCACGTATGGCCCTCCCCATTTAGATCGGAGCTTCCCACTCATCATTTTGAAGCGCGAGTTGAACAACAAGACCTTTTGTCCTACCCAAAACTCCTTCTTCTTGATTTTTCCATCATAGATTCTTCTGGTTCTCTCCTTATAGAGGACAGCATTGTCGTATGCCTCTAACCGGAGCTCCTCTAACTCACTCATCTGTAATTTCCTTTCTTCTCCGGCCAAGGTCATACTGAGATTGATTTTCTTGATGGCCCAGTATGCTTTGTGTTCTATCTCCACAGGTAAATGACATCTTTTTTCAAATACAAGCCTGAAGGGAGACATCCCAATTGGAGTTTTGTAGGCAGTACGGTATGCCCATAACGCGTCCCCTAAATGATTACTCCAATCTTTCCAATTTGGATGGACCACCTTCTCCAGTATGCCCTTGATTTCCCTGTTCGAAATTTCAGCCTGCCTATTTGCTTGGGGGTGGTATGTGGTTGTCACTTTATGCTTCATCCCCATTCTTTTTGTGAGTGCTCTGATGGTGGCATTACAGAAGTGGAATCTCTGGTCACTGATGAGGATTTTTGGAACCCCAAATCTATTGAACACTTGATCCTTCAAAAATTCTGCCACGGTATGAGCATCATTATTTGATGTTACCTTCGCTTCGACCCACTTAGAAACGTAGTCGACTGCCACTAGAATATACTCATAATTTCCAGACTTGGGGAATGGTCCCATAAAGTCTATCCCCCATACATCGAAAATTTCCACAGGCATAATAGGCATTTGGGGCATCTCATCTCTGGCGGTAATGCCCTCAACCAACTGACACTTCAGGCAGCTCTGTACCCATTTCCTTTCATCAGCAAATACTGAAGGCTAGTAGAACCCACTTTCCAATATCTTGTGTGTTGTTCGTTTTCCTCCAAAGTGTCCACTGCATGTAGTCCCATGGCACATATCCAATATTTGAGTATTCTCACTCTCAGGAACACACCTCCATATGACCTGGTCTGCTCCAACTTTCCACAAATGTGGTGCTTCCCAAAAATAAAAGCGAGCTTGCGCGACTAATTTCTACTTTTCAAACTTTGTTTTCCCTGATGGAACTTCCTTTGTGATCAAGTAGTTCGCTATGTCAGCGTACCAAGGTTCCTTATCGGTAAAGGCATACAGAGACTCCTTCTCCATATTGGCATATACCACATACAGTTTCTCATCAGGAAAGGTATCAGTTATGGGCTCACCGTCATCTTCGCCCATTGGTAGCCTGCTTAAATGATCAGCTACCAGATTGGCAGCTCCTTTCTTATCCCTTATCTCGATGTTAAACTCCTGGAGTAACAATATCCATCGAATGAGTCGTGGCTTTGATTCCTTTTTAGCCATCAAGTATTTCAAGGCCGCATGATCAGTGTAGATGATTGTTTTAGTACCCAAGAGATATGATCTGAATTTCTCCATGGCAAATACCACTGCCAACAACTCCTTTTCGGTAATGGTGTAACTGCACTGAGCGGGATTGAGGGTCTTCTAAGCGTAGTAAATGACGTAGCTCTCTTTTCCCTTTTTCTGTCCCAGTACAGCTCCAACTGCATGATTACTGGCGTCACACATAATCTCGAACGGTAGCTCCCAATTTGGTGGTTGTATGATGGGGGCTGACACCAATCTGCTCCTTAGATCAAGGAATGCCTCTTTGCAATCATCGTCAAAGTCAAACTGAACATCTTGTTGCAACAGTCGGGTCATAGGTTGAGCGATTTTTGTGAAGTCCTTGATGAAACGTCGGTAAAACCCTGCATGACCAAGGAACGCTCGTATGTGCTTGAACGTAGTTGGGTATGGCAATTTAGCAATGGAATTGATCTTTGCTTTATCCACTTCGATCCCCCTTTCAGAAACAACATGTCCCAACACTATCCATTCCTTTACCATAAAGTGGCACTTTTCATAATTGAGCACTAAGCTTTTTTCCACGCATCTTTTTAACGCAAGCTCTAAATGATTGAGACAAATATCGAACGAGTCTCCATATACTGTAAAGTCATCCATAAAGACTTCAATACAATTCTCCAATAGGTCAGAGTAAATACTCATCATGCACCTTTAAAAAGTTCCAGGTGCATTGCACAGACCGAAGGGCATTCTTCGATAGGCAAATGTTCCATAAACGCATGTAAAAGTTGTTTTCTCTTGGTCCTCTTGAGCCACAAAGATTTGCATGTATCCCGAGTACCCATCTAAAAAACAATAGTAAGCATTACCGGCTAGGCGTTCGAGTATCTGATCGATAAAGGATAGTGGGAAGTGATCCTTCCGTGTGACCATGTTCAGTTTCCTGTCATCTATGCAGACTCTCCAACCAGTTTGCAATTTTGTTGGGACCAATTCCCCCTTATCATTTTCTACCACCTGTATCCCAGATTTCTTCGGTACGACATGGACTGGGCTGATCCACTGGCTGTCAGAGATAGGGAACATAATCCCTAACTCTAGAAGTTTCAGAATCTCCTTGAGTACCACTTTCTTCATTACAGGATTTATTTTCCTCTGTGGGTCTCACACTGTTCGAGCTCCTTCCTCCAAGTATATATGGTTCATGTATTCAGTTGGACTGATTCCTTTAATATCTGCCAAGGTCCAACCGATGGCTTCTCTATTCTCCCGTAAGACCCTGACCAATCGTTCCTCTTGTGTCATGGTTAGATCTACTCTGATGATTACTGGAAGAGTCTCCTCAGGTCCCAAATAAGCATACTGCAGATGTTTGGGCAGTTTCTTGAGTTCCAAGACAGGGGCTTTGACAATTGAAGGAAGTAATTTTTTGTGCTGCTCATATGAGAAAACAATTCCGATTTGCCCTCTGCTGATCATCCAACTGAATACACTTCCAAAATAATTTCTCTGATCTTTCTGTCCACCTCTAATTCTGCTTCCAAGGTGCTCTCTTTGAGTGAATACAGCTCCATAATAGCCTCCCGCACCTCAACATCTTCTGTTTGAACAGTATCTCGATCGGTAAGACCAGCTTGTATCACTTTTTCTGTTGTATCACTAGAACTGAAATCCAGATTCTGTTCTTGCACCAGAGGTTCGAATATGTCGATCATCTCTACAGACTCCATCTCTGGTTTCCTTTTCATAGCTTCATAGATGTTGAATTCCTCAACTATTCCATCAAATTCACATGATAGAATCCCCGTTTTCATATCGATTTTTGTTCCCGCAGTCATCATGAATGGCCTGCCCAACAAAATAAAGTTTTCTTTGGCCTCTGATCTCGTGTCCAATACATAGAAGTCAGAAAAATCCAATCCCCGACTTTAATCAACACATCTTCTATCACTCCTTCTGGGTATGCGTTGGACCGATCTGCTAGTTGTGTGACCACACGAGTATTTCTTAGCTCGCCCAAATTCAGCCGATTGAAAACAGCTAGGGGCATTACATTTATTGAAGCCCCCAGATCCATCATGGCTTTATCCATATTCCTTCCTGCGATGTTGCAAGGAATGATGAACATTCCAGGATCTTTACGTTTTGGGGGTAATTTCTGCTGAATTACCACTGACACACTTTTCCCCATCACATATGGAGCATCTTCGTCCACTTTCACCTTCCTTGAACAGAGATCCTTCAGGAACTTAGCATATTTAGGAATTTGTTTGATTGCGTCCAGTAATGGTATGCTAAGTTCCACTTTCTGAAACATTTTCATCATCTCGCTAGCTTCCTTTTCTTTGGCCTTCTGTCGTAGTCTGCCCGGATAAGGAGGTTCGGTTTCACCGATACCAATCTGTTCTCCAGTAAGTCCATTACTGGTCCCATCATCTCTTTTCCTGTTAACTTCTGCTTCGGCCAAAATTTTCTCGGCTTGCTCATCCTCCACCTCTGCCAATATTACTTGTGCTTGCTCCTTGTGATTTATTCCCTGTGGAGGGAGCTTTCCCGTGTTTTCCTCTACTTTGGCGAGTGCTTTCTCCAAATGACCAATTTGCACATTGGTTTGGTTCATACTGGCCCGAACCTCATTCCTGAATTTTTCACTCTCTTTAGCCATGTTTTCGATGGCTTCTTCCCAAGGTGCACGTCTCTGATATGGAGGATGGTACAGTTGTGGTTGTTGGGGTTGGTAGTTCTGCTGTGGCGGTCCAACTTGATAGTATGGCTGCTGCTGGTGCTGGTATGCTGTTGTGAAGACCCTGGCAGACCCACATTGTTTTATTGGGTCTGACCGTCCTGTTTCCATCTAAAATTTGGGTGATCCCTCCATCCTCGATTATACGTGTTAGAGAAGGGATCATGTTTCCGATGAAACCCTTCATTTCCTCCCATAGCATTTACATCCATCAAGTCTTCACCAAAATTCGGACAATTCTCAGATTGGTGTCCAGTAGCATCGCATATGCCACACTGACGAACTTTCTTCTGTATGGTCAAACCACTCAGTAGTGCCTTAATTTCCTTCATTTCCTTACTTAGCGCGGTAAGATTTTTCTTTTTCTCATCCTTGGAGGGCAATTTCCTATTTCTTTCATGTCTCTCCTCTCGTGATTCCTCAGCCATAGTCCCCAATAGTTTGAAGATTTCTTGGGGTGTTTTGGCCATCAGTAATCCATTGCATGCGGCTAACACCAACCCACGATCATTTCTCTGCATTCCTTTCACGAAACTCTCCATTTGATCCTTTAGGGTAATTTGGTGGTGAGGGCAGATGTTCAAAAGTCACTTAAATCTCATCCAATACTCATAGAAAGATTCCAACCCATCTTGTTTGATATTCCTGATTTCCCATCTCATCCGTTCAACCCTGGTTGTTGGAAAAAATTCTTCTAAGAAGTACTGTTGCATCTCAGCCCAAGAAGTAACACTTACTTCGGGTAGATCATATAGCCATCTCCTCGCTCGATCCACAAATGAGATTGGAAAGAGAACTAGCTTCACATACTCTTCTTGGTTTTCATTAGATTGGTGCATCATCTTTATCTCAAAATCCTGGAGATGGGTGTGGGGGTCGTCCCCAGCGTATCCATTAAACTTCGGTTAGACCTGTATCAGTGCTGGTTTGAGGTCATATCGCTCAGGATGGAAAGGGTTCGCTGGTAAGGTGATCCCGTTCAGCCTGAGATTCAGATTTGTTGGCTATGCCAACTGTTTGAGGGTCTGCGTCTGCTGTGGTTCTACCATAGCGTCGCGTCTCGCTATCCGTGCAAGTGCGCGTAGTCGCCATTCGGTTCGGTCAATATTTGGATCAAAAAACAATGCTCGTTGTACTCGACGAGTTCCACGCATACACTAGTAGCAGAAGATGAAATGAGAAGAGTAAAATTGTTATGCGTCACTCCCCGGCAACGGCGCCAATTTTGACACGCACCCGTCATGTGGTATGATCAAAATACCTGTGTATGCCCCAGACGGACAGTACACGCTCCTATGCCCACTACCGGACTGGCTAGTCTTAGCGGTAAGCTAGGGTCGATCCCATGGAGAGTGAAGAACCACTTTACTTTTCAGGTGCACAAGTTTGGTTGTCACGGTCCAATCATATTTATCTGCACAAAATAACTTGGAAACACTCAAATATAAAAGGGGTAAAATTTGGGTTAGGTCATGATCACTATTGATATTTGTATTCGGTCATAGGCATACTAAAGATCCGTCCATGCTTCATATAACCTCAAGGCGTGGCCCCAAGACATTGGGGCGTTTCAAGAGATTATATTCCATACTTAGGATGGTTGAGTCCCATATAGTCACTTGGTTCGAAGGTCACGCTTCACCCCGGTCACAATGTCGTGGCCTCAACCCGGTCACAAGGCCGTGCTTCACTCCTCCTTAGATAGTAATCATACCTGATGCCTCCAAGTATGACCCTCACCAACCTTCTCTTCCGAGTTTCCCGGCTCCGCACCTACAGAGCAGACATAACTCGTGGGATATACATTTCCGGTAACATGTCCAACCAGTCATCGATATGTCTACGATGCGTGAGATGAGTCCCTTGGTCAATAACCATGGCTTTATACCTCGTCACAGTTGATGGATAGCCAATAGAGAAGCCCAAGACCAAAGAAGAACGCAGTATCTCTTTGCCCGTTCCTTGCCATCCAGATCTACAACGCCTTGAAGGCGCTGCTCAGCTACTCGGTCACACGCATACTGAACATTGTTGTCTGGCATGCCCTGACCTTTGCTTGATGTGGTACAACCCTTACCGAGCGGAGATCACCCGCTAGGTCCGAACTATTCACGATTTCTGCTCAGACCTTTCCGGAACTACTGAACTCAACCGAGTGCACAAATGCCTCTCGAATAACTGACATATCAACAGTTAATCACTTCCCCCTTCCAAATCTCACCAGGGGAATTACTCACACATATTGAAAGACATATTCATGCATGTAAATAAACTCATCAATGAAAGAAAATACGAAATACTTAGAATAAAAAGTACCTAAGGCCAACCGCCTTGAATTTGTTCTTAACAACGGAATGAAAACGAAAAACAG